>CM046837.1:1186993-1214776 GCA_025618425.1 Heliocidaris tuberculata
ATCGCTTCATTAATCGGTGTGCTGTGTCGGAATGTTCCCTGATTGGAATACTCTCTCACTGAAATGCATGCATACCACGGTGTATATCAGATCGGACTCTAGCGTCGTGTTACCAGGGAGAAGGGAGAGAGAAAAGTACACAAATCTAAACTATCCCATGAACGCAGCTAGTCCCAATAGGGGGTCGTTCCCACTGCCATAATATTATTTAAAGTTTATAGTAGGTATATATGTGGACTGTTGACTCGCGGACAGCAATTAAACTGAGCGCGTCAATAATTTCATTACAGTATCTCACTTGCGGATTTAGGGGAGGGTGGCGCACAATTGACCCGTTCCCTTCCTGTTTGAAACCCAAGTGGCATACGTCAAGCACACAACTCCAAGAATGTGCCCCCCCCCCCCATTTATCGGAAGATGAATTTTTTTTTCGTTGCTTGTCCGAAAATTTCTGAATAATGTGCCCACTTTTTTTTTCTACAAAACCCTAGGTCCGCCCCTGCAGTATCTTATTAGAATTAAGCCCACAGCACACTACTAGTATGCGATCCGACTTTAAAAGAAATTATTAAATAATTAGATATGCAGATGGAAAATGTGAAATCTTCCTGAATGAGGTATACGTTAATTGGAAACGTCTGGATATATTGTGGACTTTAGATGCAGACTTAGCCCCCTTTCATTAAAATAAAATAATTTCCAAATATATGACATTATAATTTTCCCTCTATTTTCCCATTTTAAAATTTATTATTTCTTACTTTCTTGCTTATCAGATACATGCATTTTCAAAAGGAACTGTGCGCCTGAATCTTTTTACAAAGTCCGCCCCTGCCCAATAACTAGCTTCCCAGAACCAAACATATGACCGGTGGGAACATTGCTCAATATCAATACTGACAAAGCGTGGCCAGCGAGATGTGTGTTTAGCTTACTATGCTAAACCCGCATATACCAAGCCAAAGAGAATACATCTTACCGTGCTGTCACCAATTTACAATATTTACTCATCAAACTAAAACTCCCTTGAGATGATCAGTCTACTGCATCAGTAGAATGAGAGCTGTGATTGGTCAACATTGTATTAGCTTACATCACCGAAACGTTTTGAGCCAATCAGAAACGAGGTAAAGTCTTGTAAAGTTTAGATCTGTTCTGACGGAGAGAACGACCGAGGATATTGCTTGGCCACTGATCGTAAAGCTAAAAGTACACAGTACGCAATAAGAATCTTTATTTATCGTTTTGTCACAGAACTATTAAAGAATTGTTATTTGGCCTATCGTTCTATTTCTGGTGTAACTGAGAAGTGAAACCAAATCGAGGGCTGTTGTGTTGGTTTGGGAGAAGGTAGAAAAAAAGGTAGAAAAAAAAAACTAGACAACAAAGTATCGAAATGTTCAATCTGCACAAAAAGAGGTTTGGTAGTCGAGTGGCTTAAACACTTGCCTGGTGATGCCAAGGTCATGGGTTCATATTAATGTTCTTTTTCAAAAAGGTTTTAGAAACACAGAATGAATTGCAATTATAACATTTTATTACATTCTGAGAATAAAGAAAAAAAATTTCGTACATTCTCATCTCACCCCCATCCTTTATTAACTTCCATTACTTTGAATACAACGAAAAGTGTTTTTTTTTTAATATCCCTCTTTTTTGTTTTTCCTTTTTTGTGTGTGTGAATAGCACTTTCTATCTTTTGTAAAGGATTGTCACGCCATCAATCTCTGCTTATGTGACAATCCTTCTTTATGATTCATTACATATTACATATTCAATTCATACAATGTAATTATTTTACTTGATAAATCTATTAATACTTGATTATGTTGTAATCAGTTTGTAAAATATGTTTGAAGAAAAAAAAAAGATCATGAAGAGAAATAAATAAATTACATTAAATCAAATGATTTTGAAACACTCTTATCACCAATAACTTCACTATTGATACACCTTCCGAAGTTTCATTATTAATTTACTTCGATTAATGCAGCACTTGTTATGTTATCTGACCTTGGCATGGGGGCAGTTATTGTAAACTTTACCAATACAATATGTAGTCTGATAAAATTCCCACCCCTGAACGATCGATAAAAAACATCGATATTTCTATAAACTATTACCTCCTACATCGTAAGTGTGCTCTTCTAGACTGAGGCACCATTATCAGGGATCAAAATGATCATAATGATAATAATGATAATAATGATGATGATAATAATAATAATAATAATAATAATAATAATAATAATAATAATAATAATAATAATGATAATAATGATAATAATAATAATAATAATAATAATAGGAATAATAGGACTTCAGGAAAGTCACATATTACAAACTATTCAAAGTTGTTTCCCGATCATGTGGACAACCCGTTGTCATAGCGGCCCGAGAATGCTATTTTCATGCTACATGCCATATTTTCCCAGACAACTTAAGTGGGTTTTATTATAAATGAGGGGGTAAATTAAATGCTAAGGACACACATACCAAGGCAGATTCAGAATAATTTTGCGGGAGGGTGCTTTTTCAACCCCCCCCCCCAAAAAAAAAAAAACAAAACAAAACAAAACAAAAAAAACAAAAACAAAAACAAAAAAAACACAAAAAACACAAAAAACACAAAAACACACAAAAAACCCCCAAAAAACAACAACAAAAAAAAACGTTTTGTACCGACTTCAGTAGACTGTATTGTAGAGAATAATTGCCAGTTATAAGGTAGTATAAGATATAATGCTGCGACCACGAGGGTTTATCGTGCATTGGCGGATTCATGGGGCATGACAGACCCCTGACCCCCCCCCCCCCCCCTTTTCAACCCAATATTCCCCCTTGAAAATTTTCTACCAAAAAGAGTAACAAACAATCCGTTAGCAGCTAAAAATGTGATTTTCTTATTGTTTATGTTCTTGATTGCTTTACTTGGCGAATATTTTCTGAAAAATGTAAAAAGTACCGCCCTCTATAAAATCCCGGATGCGCCCTTGTCTGGTGTATTTGCGTAAGCAACCATGGATTATAGCCAGACGAAACAACGTGGAGACCTAATCTTTGTCCCATTGATTTGTTATTATGAAAGGATCTCCTCACACTTTGCTAATCAATATATTGAGATTCGGTGGGATACGTGAGGCGGACCTCTAAGCGGGGCTTGAGTTTAAAGTACATCAGTCTACAAGACTGCGTATAACATCATGACTTTAGAATGATAATTGTGTAGGTATGATCACATGCATATTAAGCATACGATACGGGGGCGCTAGGGGACAGCAGCCCCTACAGAATTTTTCGAATTTCGAAATACATGTACATGTATATACCATCAACTTTCTCTTTCTTGACCTCTGCTCCTGATCGATTAAGCTTCTCCTCTAAGATATCTTTCAGCTCACTGGTCGCCTCTCGTACCTTTCCAATGCCGCTGCATACCTAAAAACATCAACATGATAATATTGATCATTAAATTCAGGATATACATACATGTTGTGAGGATTGATGAGACCGGAGAGAAGGATGTGTAGGGTTTGTCCTGGTTGATTAACTTTTCTTTCAAATCCTATATTACTGACCATAATGTATCTACATTTTATCCATCCAATATGCCCATTTTATGTATTTATTTATGTATATACCAAAGGTGGCAGCTTTTTATAAAGCTCCTTGCTTTTCTTGCTGTCTCCTCTATCTTGTAATTTTATATTTTGTACTGATTTGTATTTGTATGTATTTTTTAAACTATTGATGGAAATAAATAAATTAAATTTATAAATGATGTAGCTGAACTTCAACTTTATTAGATCAAGCTTTCGGCCTTCCCGGCCTTCCTCGGGTTTCTGAAGATAATAATACAAACATATAGTATATACTTCAATATACACACATTCATATTGAAGTATATACTATATGTTTGTATTATTATCTTCAGAACCTGAAGAAGGCCGGGAAGGCCGAAAGCTTGATCTAATAAAGTTGAAGGTCAGCTACATCCTTCTCTCCGGTCTCATCAATCCTCACACTATACAATTTACCGAGACGCCTTCGAAATGTCTAAGTTGGGTATCTTCTCATCTTTGGTCATGCAGGGTAGTTTTATGTTATCCGAAATTTTGTATTTTTATGCATGTAATTGATGTTTAGATATGATTGGTATTTTATTGTTTCTCGGCCCCATGGTAATCAGCCAAGTAGCTGATCTGGGCTTACCATGTTTAAGTAAATGAGTCGAACCAAATCAAACACATCTATACTAGCGAACTCTAAACAATGGTGGTTTTGCGGGGTATAGGTGATTGTCCTATCCTATTTAATACCTGACTGCTCCTGGACTCACTCCTCTGCAGAGAATCAGTGAGTTCCTCCAGGATACCATGGATGGATGCTGTCTCCACCCTGTCATCATCGGCATTCATCAAGCCTAGAGGACCATCACGAAACTGAGCAGCAAGATTCTCTGTTTCCTGTCGAAGGGCAAAGACAAGATCCGAGAAGTCATCACTGTCGTCGCCCTCCTCCTCCTCATCATCGGATTCATCTTTTTCTTTGGCACAATTCCGTGGTCGATGGTGACCTGTCTTAGGTCTGTTTCTGACGGCATCGTGACTGGCTGTACTTTGTCCATCATCTCCACGCTCAGCGACCCCGCCTACAGATCCCTCCTCAAAGTCGCTCTCATAGCTGACTCGGCTTCTCGACTTACTGCTCGTAGGTCGACCGTTTGACGACGGCGGACACGCAGACTGTTTATCGTCATCATTTTCCTTGTCATCGACTACCGATCTACGATCAGCAGTTGAGTCACGAAGTGATGAGGAGGATCCATGAAGTGAAGCGTCCACTTTCACCGATGAGTTCGATTGGGTATCATTTTGTTCGTTATTACTGAGTTTTTTGGCCTCCCGACTGCACTTGGGTTCATCAGTATTTCCAGACATGATGTCTTGGTTCCTTCAAGATGTCAAAATTCTGATGCTATGAAGAGCACGATGAATCATGGAATCATATCGTTTGGGTAGACATCAGTTCGATTATTGGTGTAATCAGCTTATGTCCTTCTGAAAGGTGTTTCGAGCAGATGAACCTGTGAGGGAAAGAAATTGTTTAATCACTTTACTTAATTAAAAACAAATTATTTGTACTTTTAGTATCATAATATAGTTAATTCACTTAGAGTGTGAAAGATATACACTCGTTGTTAAAGTTTTAAAAATGGCAAATTCTTATTGGGCTTTCAAACGATTGATACAAGCCAGGCGTTAAAATTTAAAAATAAAAGATTCGGATTTACTGATTTAGATTTTACTTCATTTCATTTTCATTTTTCAAAGTATATAAAAATAACTATTGTGCACATAACAATATACAAAATAATTGACAACAAAACTAAGTGCAGAAACATTTTCGATTATTCCAAGCAAAATAAAGAGCATTAACGTTTGAGTTGTAAGAAAAAAAATAAGAAAATGGCGTTGAAGAGAGACATACTGAAGCTTTTCGTCTTGCACTCATCAGAGTATACCGCAAGAATGAACAGAAAGCCGAAATCGAACGATATCAAATTTAGAAAAAATCGAACAATATAAAAAAATAAATAATAATAACCGTGAAGACTACATTAGATTAATTATATGAAAATGAGAATGAAAGTAGAGTTTGTACATGTAGAAGCGCTGGTCCTTGGCAAAAGTTAAATCATATATACAATACATAAAAAACTAGACTGGGCAATCATGCATAACATGCCAAAAAAGGGGAAAAGAAGAAGACAGATACATGGCCATAGAGGGCAACAAATCATGAACAAAACACACTTTCTGTCGAAGAGAAAGCATTGAAAAACAGAAAGCTGGAAACAGTAACGATTCAAAGGAGTAAACTTTAGAAAAGACGGAGCAAGAAGGACAATGTGACAGGTGGGGGTTAGGAAGGGAGGATGGGAAAGGGGCAGGACTTGGAAGGTTTTCTTTAATCTATAGATTTTACTACACAGGTAAACAAAAATCATCAGTGGGGGATCAATGTCCATAAAAAAGCAATTAGCGATTTTTTTTCTATTTACGTTTGGGCGTACTCACACTTACTGTCTCGTATATTTAAAGGGAGGGACTTCCAAAATTTAGGAGCAGTAAATGTAAAAGTATTCTGGGTTAATGCGGTATACGAGTTCTTGGCAAGTGATACAGATTGATTTGTCTAGTGGGATAATGATGGATTTAATTATTCAATGTAAATATATTATTGAAGACAGGGGGCAATTCATGATTATGATACTGAAAAATAAGTAGAGCAAGATTGAGTCGGTAAAAATATCATAAATTTTCAGTACATTATTAGAGTGAAACAAACCATCAGTGTGGTGGCGATAATCAACATTACTTATAATTACAGCCTTTTTCTGTAACAAAAAAAAAAAAAAAAAAAAAGCTCTGTCTACAGACATGCCGCACTGTTTCCCCAGGCTCATATTCCATAATTTAGATATGGTAAAATTAGTGTGGAGTATAGTGATAAAAGAACGTTTAACGGAAAAGACCACTTGAGTTTGTTAATTATACCAAAGTTTCTGGATATCAATTTACATATACATGTACATTATCAATATGATGCTTCCATGAAAGTTTATTATCTATTATAGTGCCTAGAAATTTTGTCTCAATCACCTTCTGTATTTGTATATTATCTATTAAAATCGGATGAGGTAGTTCGTTAAAAGTATTACTAGATTTTAGATTTAATGATAAATAATGCGACTGAATCAAGTTCAGCGAATTAATCACATTACATAAAATTTATAGGCTTTTATGCGAAAGAAATAGATTAGTGTCATCTGCATACATATTCTGCATACACTATACTCTGGCCTTCATGTCGCATCATTTGTTCTCAGTTATGCATTACTATCGGATCCTTTTATTGGAGTATACTTTTCTAACATGTATTCGCAAAAAGTTGTGAACACTCAACCAGTGGCGGCACCAGGATTTTTAAAGTGGGGGGGGGGGGGCAAATGGGGGGCAAAAGAAAATGTTGGGGGGGGGGGCAAGGGCGGACAAAAAAAAAATTTGACACTTTTTGTAGTGAAAATGTACAGAATATTCGGCTATAAACCTACCCAGATATGAGGACATTTTGAGCATCTAGCTGAACTGCCCGATTATAAAGAGGTGTTAGTTATATACTGCGAGCGAGCGAAGCGAGCGAGCAAAAATTTTGACATTTTTCGTAGTAAAAATGTACAGAAATTACATATTCGGCTATAAAACTACCCCAATATGCATGAGGACATTTGAGCATCTTGCTGCCAGATTATGAGGTGGTAGTTATTTATTGCGAACACTTTTTGTCGTGAAAATGTACAGAAATTATATTCGGCTATGAAACTACCCAGATATGAGGACATTTGAGCATCTTGCTGCCCGATAATAAGGTGGTAGTTATACATTGCGAACAGGCAAAAATTTTGAAACTTTTTGTGGTGAAAATGTACAGAAATTACATATTCGGCTATAAAACTACCCCAATATGAGGACATTTGATCATCTCGCGGCCTGATTATGTGGTGGGAGTTATAGGCCTGTATTGCGAGCGAGCGAAGCGAGCAAGCAAAAATTTTGACACTATTTTAGTGGAAATGTACAGAAATTATTCGGCTATAAAACTACCCAAATATGAGGATATTTACATGAGCTGAGCGAACAAATTTGCCCCATGCCCCCCCCACCTTGATGCCGCCACTGCTTTCCAAGTTTCCGTTTTCTTTCTTTTTCCTTCTTTTCTCCATTCCTTTTTCACTTTTGTTCTTTCCTTTTCTTTTCTTTTTCATTTTCCACCCTTTTATTTTTTTTCACTCCGAAAATTATTGGGGGGGGGCAACTGGGGGGGCAAATCTTCTGACTGGGGGGGGGGGCAAATGCCCCCCCATGCCCCCCCCCCTTGGTGCCGCCACTGCACTCAACAACTGACTAATTGAATAGTGCAAAGAACCGTTACGTCGCAACAGCACGAAATTAGCTCGTGAAACAAACAGAAATATATATACGTGCCTCGGTGAAACCAAATGATAATATATAGGCAATGCATACAACGTCTGTGTATAAGATATGCGAACAAGATTCTTAAAAGTATTATACTAGTATACAGTGTAGATTATCGAGCCAGATTTTTTCAAAGTGTAATTCTAATATATATATGCACAACCATAGGAACTTACAAGGGACAATTACTACTGCAGAAACACTCAGTCTAACAAATAAATATGGATTTCGTTCCAAAAATAACATTTTCGTTGAAATTGAAGTTTATGATTATCTAGCAATATATTATCTAGTAATAGCAGTGGTGATAGTAATGATAGTATTAGTACTGGTAATAGTATTACTAATAGCAATACTAATAGCAATATAGTAATTATAGTAATAGTAATAACACGTCCTTGTAATAATATACTTGAAATCGTGCAAGAGGTTTTGATGCGAGTAGTCACATCTTTATAATTCAATACTACCATAATTCTAAATACAAAGCAAAACGATAGAGTAACTGCTTTTTCTTTGTACTAGGTGTAAAAAAAAAATGACACGTTTGATCGTGAATAACTCAAAAGTTACATCTAGTATCATACGGAGGTTTTCACATCGTTAAGTTGAAGGATGTCAAATTTATTTGGAGTAAGTTTTGTGACATTTATTTCAATACTATTCTTTAAACAATGTTCTGGATATTTAATTAGGTTTTCATATTTTTTTTATTTTTTTTTTTACAAATCAAGGCCACAAAATCTGTATCAGTGATTGATTCAAAGCACAACAATCGCCTTTGTACATTGCAGCTGAAATTCCAGAGCACCTCTTTTAACCCAGAGGATAGCAAAAGTTTAGCAGAAATGGCATGTAAAATGATATTTTTGTGCTCTGAATTAATTACTGATACACAAAGATTTGTGGCTTTGATTTCTCAAAAAGTGAAAATCTGATTAAAAATTCAGAGCATTATATTTGAAGAATAATATTCAAGAAAATTTCGCAAAACTTACTCTAAATAAATTTGTCATCCTTCAACTTTACAATATGAAAACCTCAGTTTGATACGTGTTTTAAATCTTTAGTGTCAAATGCATGTGTCAATTTTTATTTTTAAACCTAATATTTATTATTCGGAGAAAAGTATTGCAAACGGTGTCTATGCATTAATGAGGACGTGAATTTCTTGATTTGTTTTATTTGTCTGCTAAGAAACAAGGGTTATTAAGCTTGTAAATAAGTTCCTCGATTTTATAGGACGTAGTCAGATGGGAAGTGACAACATACGTGAACTTCTACCGAAAATACACATTCCAGAAAAATTACACAAACATGTACGGACAGTGCGGTTTATGTTTAGGAGCTTCAGAAGTATTCAAACCGCAACATACAAGTCAGTCCTAATTTAGACTATTATTGTGAAAAGAGTTGCAAAATATTTAAAACTACTTCGTATTGATTATAACTCACCCTTTGCACAGCCATGATCAAACACATGTCACCCATACGATCACTTCACATGCCAAATGCACACAGAGAAATCAGAGCGTGCACGGATCAAAAAAATATTATTCATATAGTCTAGTTCAGTTCAATTGATGGAACCCCCACTAGCCCTATCCGATGACAGAAAGCTCGTGGTCTAATGCACAGCATACACTGCAAGATTCGCGCGAGCGTCACGTAGCCATAACGACGGCATACGAACTCACCCGTGCGATCTGGGGATGTTAAGGAACAAAGTACCAGCATAAGTACCACTCAGCATCCTGTTTGTATTGATAATAACAAGATTAAGCCTCTACAACACAGTGTCAAAGAAGAGGCACTGTGTCACATTGACTGTGATAATGTAAAACTGATTCATTTTAGTGGGAATACCCCTTGGGAGTACATTAGCAGAAGTCAAACAAATTATATATCAGAAGATGAATAAAGATTGTACTATTTGTTTTAACAAGGTCTACTACATCATATAATCAACGTTGTCTAATTCGACTTTGAATAATTTCTCTGCATTCCAAGCAAGAGAGCTCATATAATCCCAAGGCTACGTAAATTCAAGACAGAAATATTTTTACGAATACACAGTTGGATACTATAGAGGATCGGGCAAATATGGTAGAAAAAAAAATACTCTGACATTTCGTACGGCTCCGGGTATCTCAAGGCCAGCAACAAATCGGAACCCTTCAGACGGTATTACGATCAATACAATGCTAAAAGGCTGGGTAACTTACAAAGACCGCTGCCCTCCCCTTAAGGCATGTCATTATTATCACCAATATTGATCCGTGTCACCCATCTACTCAGTATCTAGTTTGTCGGTATCCAGTTCTAGTATACTGTGGCAGGGGCGCACTCAGGATTTTGTGAAAGATGGGGCACAATAATTTAAACCGAGCGTTTCTAATTTTAAGCAAGAAAAAAGTTCCTTCAAATTTTGGGGCTGCTTTTTTTTTTTTTTTTTACTATTAAATTCACTGGCAAGGAGGAAAAAAATGGTCATCACCTCAGGGGGCACACTCTCGGAGTTGTGTAATTAAGTAAGCCACGTGGTTTATGAAAAGGGGCACGGGCCGTTTGCCCCCCTCCCCCTCTATTATCCGACAGTGTACTAAGTCTACTTTTCATTATTCCGTCTCTCTGTTATTCCTTCTTTCCATTATGTACGGGGGGGGGGGGGGGGGGGCTTCAATAATTGTAACCGGTTACTGTTTTAGACTGTATATTAGAAACCCAGGTGTAAAGGTAGAGTATTTTCAAGGGGGGGGGGGGTAAACCTATCCAAGTTCTTAAACAGCATAGATTTACTGACAGAATTTGAGTTAATTGAATACCATCGTGTTACGTTTGTCATGATCTCTCTTTTAACCCTTCCTTCCATCATGTGGGGGGAGGAGGGGGGGGGGGCTGGGGGCTTGAATTGTATTCGACGACTGTTAGCCAATGAAACCTAAACTACTAGGAGTAATGAAGAAGAGTATTTTGAATGGGGTCCAACAGATACAAGTTCGCAAACATCATTCCGTGGCTTTACTGACAGGTTTTTTTTTTTTTTTTTTTTTTTTATTGCTTGTGCAATCTATAATATATTGTAAACTTAAAATTGAGAATGATCCTTCATGTTTGAATGTTAATCAATAAATGAATTCGATTTTGATTTTGATTTCGATTTCGTAGGACCGTTTACACTTTGCAGAGATATCTCATGTTCTATATGACCTGCAGTATTAATAATTGAAACAATTGTACAAGCGATATGAAAAAAGGTAATGAACTGGCTATCCGAGCATTGAGTATTGTATTTCTGTTTGGACCAAATATTGCAAAGATATCTGAAATTCTATGACCTGAAATTTCAATTATTGAAAGAAAAACTATTATCAGCATGCACGAAGAAGTTCTGTTTCAAACAAAAAAGTACGGTACACTCTAAAAAATGAAATGTTAAATCAACATTGAAAAGGTTGGAGGAGCAGGGGCGTCGATCCGTTTTCAGATTGGGAGGGGTGCAGATGAAGGTGTATTGTACCTTTCATGATTACATGTATTTGAACGCCTCTTAATTACCAGCTTCTCCACGATGATAATGAAGCAGGTAAAATTACAGAATTTGGGCGCGAAGCTTGCAATACCTTTTGTGTTTCATTTTTTGGAAGGTTTCACGGGTTTTGCATCATGTTTCCTTATTTTATGTTACACCTCCGGATTTTTTCATTTTTTTTTCTTGGGGGAGGGGGGAGGGCGAAATTATGTTTGCCCCCAATATTTTCTTTGGGAGGTAACTGCCCCCTGCCGCCCCACAGGATCGACGCCCCTGTGGAGGAGTGACACCAATTTCAAATTGGTAGATTTACCCTTTTAACATACTGGATCCAACAGTACATGTATAATATGAAGGTTGGATTCAGCATTTTAAAAGTGTTAATTTACCATTTTGAAAATGTTGTCACTCCTTCAACCTTTTTTTAATGTTGATTTAATATTTGATTTTTTTAGAGTGCACGCGAGCGGACCCCTGCCATGCACCAAATAACTATAGGGCTCATTTTCTGTAGGTTTCAAATGGTCAACCGGGCCAGAGAAACAAAAATACAACTCAAATTTAGTGCCATAGAATATTTGCATATGAGCTCAGCAACATGGTGAAATATCAAATTTGTGAGACAGACTGTTTACACATCGCAGGGATATCTCAAGTTCTATGACCTGCAATATCAGTAACCATGGTAACAGGCCATTTTCATAATGCATTCAAATTCAATGCCTACCTCTTTGCCGATCGCCCAGTAACGAACTATTGCATTCACCTGTTACAATTAATTGTATTGCAGTGTTAAGTTTTGCTAGGTTTTGCTAAGCCGAAAAGTTTGTCCGGGCGAACAACGCCAATATATGCAATTTTCATTTTATTGAAATACAATAGTTTTTTTACAGGTGAGTGTAACAATTTGACACTAGGCAAACGTGTATAAATTTGAATACAAGTCATTACGAAAATGGCCTGTTGAAAAGAACTATATCACTATAGCTTGAATAATATGCAAATATTATGACGACAAAACCCCAAATGGAGGCCTAGAGCCGACCCGGCTCAAGCGAGGCGTTATTTGCCGACGTTAGCCCGCGTCAGTGACTTGTAGGGTCTTTCTCGCGTCATGAATGAATATTGTTTAACCCTTTCAGGACAATTTACCACATTATGTGGTGCGTCTCAATAACTTCCGCTCAGAGCCCTAAAAAATATACCAGATACATGAATAGAAAGAGCAAAAATTTCTGCACACACTGTCCATTTTTGTTGCATGACCATATTGCGTTTGATGCCAGGAAGTTTAAAAGAAAAAATAAGCTTTAAAATCCTTAAATTGGCAACACATTGAGAAGTTCAAAATCGCTGATTTTTATCAGAATTGGCAATTTTTTCAACTTTTCGACAGAATTTTTAACCATGTACACTGTTTTCAAAAACATTACACCTTATTAGAACCATGTAGAACTAAAAGAAAAATATTATTGTTGCCAATTTAAAGAACAAAAAGTGATCAATTTAGCCTTTAAATAATTCCTGTCCTGAAAAGGTTAAAAAGTGATGCAAAGTGAACAGTGCAAACAATATTTTAATTACATGGCGTATTGGTTAATTAATACATTAAATCTCCTTTAAATCCAGTGAATGCCCTGAAGACCAGGTGAAGGCATCTCTGGACAACATCCTCAAGGAAATTAAGCCATTTGGGTACCAGGTATTGGCCTGCTATATCTCAGCAGAGACATCCAGAAGCATTTGGACAGTGTACTGAAGTGTTACAAGTTTTAATCAAAAGGATTCGATTCATAATGATCAGCAAAGTCAATGAATCACCAAGGGTATGAATAATTTTGAACATCACCAAATTTGGATAACTCACCTTTCCTATTGTTATGCAAATGAGTTGAAACCAGAAACAACATTCATTTGTAGATGATAACTAATAGATGTTTTCAAGTGATGTGCCAGTAAATACAGTCACCCTTTCATTTGTGCAAAAAAGGCAAAAAATCTCCAATTTTCCAAGGGGTATGAATAATTTTGAGGACAACTGTATATGCGCCAGTTATTAAACGTAGTGTTAGCGCTCTTCGTTTTGCAATAGAATATTTGCAAATTTTGCCTAGCAAAATATTAAATTTCATGACCGTCGTTCAGGTTCGTAAGTATATAAGAGAACGAAATAAGTTCATAATTCTGAAAAATGAAATACATTGTAGGATTCGAAACCCCGAAGGTTCATTATTCCGAAAAAGAAATAGAACCCCGACTTTATCATTTTGGAACTACGAAACTTCGAAATAATGAACCCTGCTATTTCATTTTCGAAATTACGAACCCTATTTTATTTTCGGACTTGAACCTTCTGGTTAAACGAACTTTCGGAATAAGGAACCTTTCGAGTAATTCAACAAATGTTCGGAATTGTGAACCCCTTTTCAGTTTTCGGAATTATAAACCCCGGCATCTTACGGGAATCTTCTGTTTCGCATGCATGAACCTTCGGAATTACGAACCTTCGGAAAAACGAGTGCCCCCCCCCCCCCGGATCGAAGGCCAACGATTAATAATTTCTTTCAGAAAATTGTATTGTAGTCACATCATATTGTATGTCAAGCTCTGTAATTGATACTATATTGTTTCACCCTTAATTTATAACATTACAGGCAGTGATGTATATAGCTATACAGGAACAAGAATCGGGACCAATTGCAAAATCGGAGAAATAGGGAGAGAGAGAGAGAGAAGAGACAGGGGGCCGGGGGAGAGGGCGAGAGAGAGGAAAGAAAGAGAGATAAAAGAAAGAGTGAATAGAGAGAGACAGAGAGAAAAGAGAAAAAAGAGAAGTACAAGGAAAGAAAAACATCCGGGGATAGGGGGAGAAGAGAGAGAGAATAAGAGAGAGAATAAAAGAGAGAGAGAGAGAGAAAAAGGGAGAACAGAGAGAGGGAGAGAGAGAGATAGCTGAGAGGGAAAGAGGGAGAAAAGAGAAAAAAGGAGAAAAACAAAGGGATAGGGGAGAAATGACAGAAAAAATAGAGGGAAAGAGAGAGAGAGAAAGAGAGAGAGATAGAAGAAGAGAGAGAGAGAGAAAGGGAGAGAAGGAAGACAACGTTAAAAAGATGAAACGATCCCCTCTCACACCATCCACTCACTCGAGGGCTTTGTTCCCTCGAATTTCAAGACCGATGCTCTCCCTCCCCCATGTCCTCATAAACGACCGAGAGTCCGTGACCCATCATCTACGCGGCCTACGCCACTTTAGAATATAGTTTCCACGCAAGGAATATAATTATAACGACCCAACTAGACGTCAATTATTTTGAATGAACGCAAAAAATAGTAAACAAACAACAGTTAGCATGGTTATAGCCCGAGTCGCAGCTTTGTCCTGTCCAGATTTCTAAGCTCTGTGTTACGTAATTTGAACCAATCTTTTATTCGTGTTCATTGAGGTGCATAAAATTATGTACAACTGGAGAAAGTCCATTGACCGGGGCGGTACTTCCATATTAAACACTATACGGGGATGTGCCGCCAAAATGGGTCGCTTTTACACAAGAAATCCCTAAACATGTGTCCCCTTTTCTTAATATTTGCCCCAAAAGATAGGTTAGGGGTTCAAGGTCCGGGACTCACACTCCCGTCAAAAAAACAAAAAAAAATCCGAGTACCCTTCCCTCCTCCTTGAAAGGTTCAACGAGAGAAACATTTGTACCTCTGCAAATTCTTTATATGTTAACAATTTTCATATCCATATAGTTAACTGAATAGATCATACGCATTCGAGTCATTGTTTATTTGATAATTCTGTTTATCACATGATCAGTACAGGTAGTATGGAAGTATCATTGGTGGTTATGTGATTCGAAACGAGGAGAAACAATGCAGGCCTAGTTTACCCTCTTGGTCTTCAGTAAATAAGCCGTATTCACTCAAACTGCTCGAACTCTTCAGTTGAGTGACCGCCAAAAATGCGAACAATAGGAGAACTCTCCAGCGATCGATGTGTGATATTCACTGTACGTACTACACTGCGTGTCGAATTCTTTCCCGTTCGCGTTTAGTGTATACGATACTACTACGGGAAACTATCCTTGCCAACTGCATGACTGGGCTATAGGCTACGCTCAAAATTTAGAGACAAAACTTAAAATTGTTTCCATTGACTTGTCGTCAACTTCGTCATAGCAATCATGGCTGACGGGACGGTTGACCAGAAGAAGCTACGTAGTATGGCAAAGCTAGCTGAGCAAGCTGAGAGATACGAGGACATGGTAGTTGCGATGAAAGAACTACTAACCGGTGGGGAAAAGGTTTCCGACGAGGATCGAAATCTTGTTTCTGTGGCGTTCAAGAATGTTGTTGGTGCACGGCGCTCAGCGTGGAGGATCGTCAGTAGTATAGAACAGAAGTCTGACGACTCTGCCAAGGCATATGCGAAGGAATACAGGGAGACGATAGAGAAGGAGCTGCAAAATATCTGCAGTGAAGTTTTGGTAAGTTTTTCCACTCGGATCGTTCACCTGTACTCCTAAGTACGCATACAGCATGTGCATGTACGATAGGAGTGCCTAATTTTGGACTTGGGGTCTTGGTATGCTCACATACACATGTATATATATACATCATACATGTATATATATGTATGTGGTGGCACTCATGGGCCCTTGCCTATGTGGGACTGTGTCCAACATTTACTGTTGCAGCAGTCAAAAACAGACAACAAAATTGCTCTAAGCAAGATTTAATTTTCTTAAATTTGCTAGATTACCTGATTCATGGACTCTTCCACTCTTACTGTGCCACAAGGATTCAGAATTGAAAGTGAAATTTTAAATAATTATTTTTCTCTCCTGTACATGTATGAGTGATCTAGCCTGGAAAAGGGCCTGCTGATACACACAATATAGCTATTGAAGCCTATTCACTCGTAAAAGAGCTAGTCTGAGTACAAGGTTATCTTCAGATAAGCTTGTACATGTATAAGTGATATGGTGGTGGATCCAGTGTCCGAACACTTTTCAGAAAATCAACGATAGCAAATAAAATATCAAACGAATATCTGTCAAACTTACCGAAAAAGAAGTTGATGGAATTTTTTTCCCTTGAAAAAGGTACTGTATTTCCGAATGTGTGAAACCTATGGTAAAAAGACACAACCTTTGTTTCAATCAGGCCCCTAAAGCTCCGCCATCTTATGTGGGACTGTGTCATGAATTCACTAGTGCACTAGTGTAGTGACTAAACAGACAATAAAATTGCTCTAAGCAAGATTTAATTTTTTTTTAAATTTGCTAGAATCCCTGAATTGATTCAGGGACTCTTCAACTGTTACTATGATACAAATTTGTTGTTTCAGAGTTGAAAGTGAAATTTCAAATAATCATTTTCCCCTCATGTATGAATGATCTAGAATGGACCACTCCCTGCAAATGTGCACAATGCCTATTGCAGCCTTTTCAAACTGTTAAAGGGCAATCCAACCTTGGTAATAAGGTGATTTGTGTGAAAGCAGAAAAATAAGAAAAACAGGATGGTGAAAGTTTGAAAGAAATTGGACAAGGACTAAGAAAGTTATGGATGTTTGAAAATGAGATCACTACAGCTATGCAAATCTCAAATTGGCAATTTGGTGATTCGATTGTGACATTTTTGTGGACAATTCTCCCATTTGTCGTACACAAAAATATTAATTTGCGGTTTTCTTCGAGGCGCTTTTACCCTCGCGGCAGTACTTACAATATATTGGAGATAGCATATTGATATAGGTCCTCATGAAAGAAAAAGATCCTGCTGAGTATTTACATTTTGAAAAAAAGTGACATTTTAGTCATTTTGTGTGTTGGAGCGAATGGGGGAGTTGTCCACAGCTACATCACAGTGACCTTACCTATTTGGCCAATTTGAAATTCCCATATGTATAGTGATTACAACTTTCAAAAATTCATAACTTTCTCATTGCTTGTCTGATTTCGTTCAAACTTTCACCAATCTTCTCTGATTTTTCCTCATTCTTTCAAAGCAACTTGCTATTAAGGTTGGATTTCCCTTTAAAGCTATTGTGGAGTACAAGCTAATCTGAAGATAAGCTTGCATTGTACAAATACATTTAGTGGTTATACATGTATAGGATTCACACCTCCCAGGTGTGGGTTGATCTGCACAGGACCACTCACACATAAAGTGTATGCGAGGTTAATAACCTCAGGTGCATACATTACATTTGCATTCGTTTATAAGAAATATCTTAAAATGCACAACCACACCTCACAACTCTCCATAGAAACATGTGTTGATTCCCATAACACGTGTTTCTATGCCTATGGGATGTCCAAAAACTTTTTTAAAATTTCATGACGGTTTCGAGAAACTGGCCCTTGATGTCCGTTGGTAGATATGGTGGAAAGACTTCCTTTCATAACACCCCCCCCCACCCATTTATAAGCATACATGTACATACAAGGCTATCTAACTTGTCCTCATACAAAGCTTTTCCTGTTAGATTTCCTGCCATAGGTGTTGTGTACATTAGCCTAGATTAGTCCAGGCTAGATCATACCAGAGGCAGGTGAAAATGATTATTTAAATCCTTCATTTGCAATTTTGCATACTGGAAACTCAAATTTGTAGCATGATATATTTGAAAAGTCTCTGAATCTGGTCATCACATAGTAAATTCCACAAGGCTTATAATGAATTTGGGGTTTCTTTTTGACTAAGTACTGCAACAGTGAATGATTGACACAGTCCCACATAGGTATAGGCCTAGGAGTGCGCCCACCCTAACTCTACCCCTATCCTTAGACCCTAGGATTCTGTTATCCGTATATATATAGTATACCCACTCATGAAGGTTATTTTGGCGGAGGTCGCGACCTCCAAGTTGAAGAGATGAAAACACCAATAAAATAGGCAAAACTTTAAAAAAATACTTTCTTCTGTACATGTACATTTTAGGATGATAGGAAGCGGATTTCATGCTAAATTCTTCAATTGAATCTTTATCACCTTGATCAAGTGAAATTTTCAGGCTATTTTTGTCTGGCAATTTTGCTTTTTCAAAACACACATATTACATGTACATGTGCTGCAGATTACACACTCTCTATGGGAAGCAATTCTCTCTGGTGTGAAGGTATGGAGTGCGAGGTTATCTATAATAACCTCGTATTAGTGTGAGTGCCCTATACCCTAAACCTATAACCCTAACCATGTATTTATAATTTAAATGGGGGTGGGGGGGGGGTACAAAATTAAGTCTTACTGACGTAGACCATTCGCTTTTCCATTGAAGCTATACATGTATATTGAATTGAATTGAATTGAATTGAATGATTTTATTCACCTACAATAACATCATGTGTACAATTCTACAAGATTTGTCATACAGTAATATTGTTGCAGGATTGAAACATATAATAACTGGTAAATGGGACCAGGAAATAGCACAAGTGCTTGTCGAGCCTAGCCCCTCTACAAAATTTACAAAGTAGATAATATCAATTCCATTACAGACATAACAATTACAACCACATACATAGATATAAGATAAATGGTGTGACATGTCCATGCACAATTTCACATTATGTAAGTAATTTTATAGAGTAAAACATAATACTTATTGACTTAAAAGATGTTCTTTTAAGTTTTAACGATTTCCTAAAACTGCTTCTGGATGATTTTAATTTCATACCGATTGGTATTTTATTCCATAAATCACTTCCTAAAAAAGAAAGAGAAATTGTCCTCGGGTAGTTTAATTTTGGTAAATGTACCTGTTAACCTGTTTTTGATATAAGGTAAAAAACAGTGTTGGTCCTAAAACTGATCCCTGTGGAACACTGCATCTGATTTCATTTTGCTGGAGACTATTTCTCCACCGTTAACATATTAGTACCTGCCTTCTAGATAATCTTCAAACCGTTTCAGTAGAAGACCCCGTATACCATAACGGGTTTCTGTATCAAGACCTTATGATTGACAGTATCAAAACCTAGTCATGAATACAAAATAGTTAAGATATGGTGATAACAAAGCTTAAATAAACATTAATTTCACATATAATGACCTCTGTGACCTGTCACCTTTGACCTCTACATGAACAAAAATCTAATCAGTTCGTCTCACTATGGTGATGCATACAAGTTCCACATTTAAAGTTAATTGCTCAAATTGTTCAGGAGAGTGTTAACAAGACGAAAACCTGAAATTTCATGGTAAATGACCTCCATGACCTTTGACCTACATGTACGTTTGCCAAAATCTAATCAGATCGTCTTCCTAAATTCTTATGGTGATACATGTACTAGTACCAGTTTGAAGCCAATGGCTCAAATGGTTGTCGAATCTCGAGATAAAGTGTTAACAAGGCAAAAACCTGCAATTTCATAATTGACCCCCTTGACCTTTGACCTACGTACCCTAAAATCATATTAGATCGTCTACTTACATGTATGGTTATACATACATATACTAGCACCAAGTTCATACCTCAAATGGTTCTTGAGTTATCGCGAGAACGAGGCTAACACCTGAAATTTCAGAAATTCACGTCTGTGACCTTTGACCTTTGACCTACGTACCCCAAAATCTAATTTGATTGTCTTCCTATGGTGATACATACTAGTACCAAATTTGAAGTTCATACTTCATGTGGTTCTTGAATCTTGAGTTATCGCGAGAACGAAAAAGTGGGACGGACTGACGGACAGACGGACAACCCGAAAACATAATGCCCCGGCACCACCTTCGGTGGGCGGAGGCTAGAGCGCCATAGTACAGTAGATCGTCTTTTTTTTACTGCGTGTCTATGCGCAGTATACATGTATATGTATACTATTACTAGCTGCGCATTATCAATGATCTATGTTCTATTCACTTGGTGAAATATCGTGTACAACATACATGCATATTATAAAATGAACCTACATGTACGAGGAGGCGCGATGGCTGAGTGGTAGAGCAGTGGTCTCGTAACTGGGAGGACCCAGGTTTGAAACCAAGTGGATGCGCTAGTGCCCTTTGGTAAGGCATTAATCCTCATTACCAAGTCCTTCGGAGAGGACTTAAAGCCGTCGGTCCCCTGTTTGCTTACTTACAAGAATACACATGCTTTCCTAACAGGCAGGTAAAATAAAACAAACTTTTCAAACCTTTCAAACATTTCAAATGAACCCATATTTTTTATTTGCCAACAGTACATTTTTGCACGTAACATCTGCAATTACTGTTCTTTTTTTCTTACCTCTTGAAGGATTTGCTAAACGAGCAGCTCATACCTAAGTGCGGTGACGAGACGGAGGGAAAAGTTTTCTTTCTTAAGATGAAGGGAGACTACTACCGCTACTTAGCAGAGGTCAAGACGGGTGATAACCAAGCTGGTAAGGTCATGAAAACATGAGGAAACAGCAGAATCAAGTCAAAACGAAAAAATTACATTCTACAATGTGTTGCTTCTGTCAAACTGTGAGCTGTATGAATATATTTGGTTTTTTTTCGTTAAGTAGAAACAATTTACTTTCCGATGATAAATTTATGTCATTAATCTATTATGTTACATGCTACAATGAGCTGCATTGATTTAAAAATGGCATGTAGAAATCTGTTTGTGCTAGATTTGGGTAAAAACACCTAATAATTGAAAATACAAAATAACCATGTTATATAAAATTCTGTTCTTTCAGCAGTTCCTTAAAATATAAGCCATTCGCTAATAGGAGGGTCGGCATTAGTTTTGAAAGGCCATTTTCGGTAGTCGTTTACTCGGACTTTTTTTCGGACGAGTAATCGACTACTCGGTATGATGATTTTGCCAATAAGACAGGCCGACCGCTCTGGCCCCGAAGCCCGCAACCTTTTTAAGCTGGAGTACCAGCGTAAAGCCATGAAACCAGTCCCAAACAACTTGTGCAACAACCGTAAATAATGTCCGATTTCCGTATTAAAATGTTCAAAATAAAAAAAGTTTAAAACGATAAGTGTTGGTTATAAAATTCAGAACAATGCAAATTTTCTCCTCCTACCTACTTTCGTGAAGACTAAATTAAAATCAAGGTAAAATAAGCGAAATAGATCGTCATTTCCTTCCCCCTTTTCATCACAGTCGTAATCATGACATTCAAATGTTCCCATATCTTTTATTTGCCAACAGTACATTTTTTTTTTCACCTGATGCTTACAACATAATTGAGTGCAGAACAGATAGGCACTTGCACTCTTTTCTGCCCAGAACCATACGGGACTGGAATGATCTGCCCCTTGCCACTACGTCAATGCCATCACTAGATAAATTTAAGGCCGCACTAATTAAATAATCACTAAGTCGCATCTGCACCCGACCACAGCGTCATGGAACTATCGTTCTGTTGCTGTGTACCCGTGATGATGATGATAACAGTCGCCAAGAGGTGCCGCTCGTACCCGGAAGTACAGTTGGGTTCGGAGCGTTTTAGTACACGAAATCCCATTCACCTTTCTCCGTATTGAAATTGTGCACATTCTGAGCGTGCGATCGACATCAAATTCAATGCCCTCATCAAATCGACATGGGCATGCTCGTGCATGACCCGTCGGCAACGAACAAGCGCGCGTTAGCAAGTAAAAAGTATTTGAGTGTCTTTTTTTTTTTTTTTTTTTTTTTTTCCTCATCTATTACTATCCTGAAAATATTCTGTACTGATGATACGCGTCCTTTCATTTTTACAAAAACTTGATAGGAGCTCGCTTACACGGTGAGCTATACGGTGTACATCGCGGTGACCGATGTGTGCGCGGCTGGCTCACACACGCTTATAACTCCAGCTTCCGATGTAGCGGGAGCATACACAGCCAGACTTTGTTTTTACTTCTCGATCCTCGAGAACTTAGCTACCGAAAAGAAACGCTCTCATGTGAATTTTATTGATTCAAATGACATTGAAATATCTTAGAACTAACAATTAAGTGATGAATTTCTATATTTCATTCTGAATTAGAGGTTTTGGGGGGTTATTCACAAGTTCCAACTATGTTCTGAGTAGTCGATGGAAATTTCATTAGTCGTGTAGTGACCCTATCGGGCGAGTACACGGTTAATCGAGTACTCGAAATGGGCTTAGTCGGCATGTACCTCCATATTTTACCATATCAATAAGTTGTCCTCTAATGATGGGAAAAAGGCCCCTCTTTTATCGTAAATTATGACCATCTTGATGTGGAAAATTGTCATATTCTTATTTTCTTCTGCCTTATGTGCCCAATATATCATACTTCTGCTCTTGATGAGAATGAAAGGTGCATTTTTTTTGCATTATTTCATGAAACAGTGATATGCATAACATGGGCGGTATGCAAATGAGTGAACCACTGAACCGATGATGTCACACACTCACTTTTCCTTATGTATTTTATTATATGAAATATCATATATTTCAATTTTTTGCTTCACTAATGTAAAATATGGTTTGACTCCTCATGGAACATGTAAAATCATCATTATTGTAACTTATTTTGATACAAGGGAGAGATTCTTTATTATCACATCCATAAAAAACTGAAATATTTGACATTTCATATAATAAAATACATAAGGAAAAGTGAGTGTGTGACATCATCGGTTCACTCATTTGCATACCGCCCATGTTATGCATATCACTGTTTCATGAAATAATGTAAAACTTCAAAATGCCGTAACTTTCTTATTTTACGTCCGATTTCAGTGAAATTTTCACCGTTATGCTTGTTTAATTGTACTCTATTTATTCAAATCAACTTGATATTAGTGTGGACTTGGCCTTTAAAATAATTCACTGAAGGTGCTGAAACCACCTCCTCTGGCAAATTATTGTTCCAGGTACTAATTACTTGATTTAGAAAAAAAGAAAGATTTTTCTCTCAACAAGCCTTGCATACTGCTTCTCGAGTTTCTGTGAATGACTTCTTGTCCTCCTTTCCTTACTACGTACATGCAGATCAATGCTGTAGTGATAGGTACTATGCATGCATATACTTATAGACATCAATCATGTTTCCTTTCATACGTCTGTGGAGAAAAGCTGGAAGATGAAAATTATGTTTTGTATTATATCTCGTGTTACCCATTCAGCTCGATTTCATGTGTTCTTGTTTTATGTCTAGGAAATGTAAAACAGGCCGAAGAAGCATACAAGCAAGCACAGGTGGCAAGCTCTGAACTGGCTACAACACATCCCATCCGTCTTGGTTTGGCCCTCAACTTCTCTGTATTCTACTATGAAATCCTTTCCAAGCCAAATGAAGCCTGCGAACTGGCTAAGAAGGTTAGTATAGTCTTATAAGCCCTTGCGTCAGTCCTATGCCGACAAAAGAATTTTGGATTTCTTCGAAATTCTTTCGTCGGAGTAGGACCGACGCAACAATGTGCACAAACAAATTAGTGCATATTCAGCTTGTCTCTCCTGTACGGGCATATTGTTTACTGCTTATAATGCGGCATAAATCCCATTGAAATGAACAATAGATAGCTTGATTGACGGACGCTAATGAAGGAAAACCTCGTATGAGCCGGTCTTACGGAGTCATTTGCTGACGTTAGGACAGCGTCAGTGACTGGTACATGTACCCTATTTTGCACGTCATAGAAATGTGATAAAAAACGGTGCAAACAATACCTTTAGTAACTGGCGCTGGGTTAATTCCCTTCACAAGCTCGATTAGCGCACGTAATGACGCAATCGAAATGACGCCCCGTCTTGGCCGGGCTCACACTACTCACAAAACTAATACATGTATTTATTATCACTATTTGGCAAATAGATGATCTTGTACCATTGCAATTAAGACAGATACGGTAATACAGTACTAACATTCGAACCGATTGTAGGATTTTTTTAACACCTATTTCTAAAGCCCAGCTCAAACGAGGCGCCGTCATTTTGCTGACGTTAGGACCGCGTCGGTGACTTGTACGGTCTTTTGCGCGTCATGAAAGAGTGATAGCGTTTGAAAAGTGATTGCAAACAATCATTTAAAAAAACTGGCTTATGGAATAAATGCTTTAAAGGGAGCCACCGCTCGATATCCATGTACGTTCAATTTCATTCGCTTGCCCCTATTACAAGGCCGTGCATAACAGCAATTTTGGAGCAGCGAACAAAATTGCCGTAGAGGGTGGGGTAGTTTGTCAGTTGGGTTTTTCAGTTCGTCTTTCTCCGGTCGCATGCGTGCTGCATACACACAATTCATGCGTTTACCGAAGATGTACGGAGATTCCTGAATATTACCCGAGCCGGGCCAAGCTCCAAAACACCACGATTGGCGACTTTTCGGTCCCTTTAACAGGCTCGATTAGCGCGGTCATGACGCATTCAAAATGACACCTCTTGTGAACCGGACTTAATAAAAACTCGGCTAATTTACCACACTGCCAGGTACTATCCGATTCACAAATTTGCATTCCGCAAACTTTGCATTCCGCTAACTTTTTTTCTCCCCCAATATACAATTTCAGGCTTTCGACGAGGCTATAGCAGAATTGGATAACTTGAAGGAAGATTCATACAAAGACAGTACTCTCATTATGCAGCTTCTCAGAGATAACTTAACAGTAAGTATAAAAGGGCAACATACAGGTAGTAGTATGGGAATAATATCTCTGGTGTGGCATAAAGCTAAATAAGTTTCATGCCATGTTTTTAATGATACCTTCACTCTTTTATACGGTAATAATTGTATGAACCCAGTTGTAATCATTTCTTTTGCACGTGCAACTTATTCTTTGTAAGTACATGTAGTTCCCCTTCATTGTCATGCTTCAAGATGCATTTTTTTCTTCTCTTTTCATCATACATAAACAGGAATATACACTGTAATTTGCCCCCCCCCCCCCCGCCGCCCATCAAAAAAATAAAATAAATAAATAAATAAATAAAAATAATCAGGGACGCTTAAAATCGTTAACATCTTGCCATGAATTCTGTCAAGGAAAACCAAAGATACATAATTTACATATCGGACATAAATTTGGGACTTATATAAACTAAATATTGGTTTTGATAATTCAGTTTTTGTTTAATCTTTTAGAATTCAGAATTCCCACTATGAAATCCGTGTGGCATTGTGTTTTTACGTGATATTCTGACATGTTGTTCTTTCTTCTTAAACAGTTATGGACGGCAGACAGTCAGACTGAGGAAGTTGAAAACCTAGAATAAAGTCAACAG
Organism: Heliocidaris tuberculata; assembly: GCA_025618425.1. Lineage (NCBI taxonomy): Eukaryota > Metazoa > Echinodermata > Echinoidea > Camarodonta > Echinometridae > Heliocidaris > Heliocidaris tuberculata. Next base: position 1,212,733 of record CM046837.1, read on the forward strand.
TGCTCCAACAGTCTTACTTCAGCCCTGGTTCTAGTCATGTTTACATGCAGCTACATGTAGTTATATGAGACGATGGATGACGTATTAAAATGGAGATGATTAGCTTGTGTCCTGTATTTGAAATTCCAATTAATTTATAAATAATACTCGGTGATGGGTTGTGCTTTATACGAGTTTGTGTTCTCTAACTGAATATTCAAATATTCATTTAATATTTTGAAAAGAAATGACAGTGTTTCGTGTTTTAAGTAATGAGAATTGAAGTTGGCAAAGTTATCTCGTGCTAATGACCTGTTCGTAATTGTATCTAGTAAAATACTTGCGATGGATTTGCAGGAAAGGCCGTTTCAATACGGTGTCAAGCGCTGAATTGAAGCACCATTTTATAAATGCTTCGTGCTGAAGCATATATTAAAAGGGTTGATTGCGCCAAATTTAATGCCAAAGAATTATTATCTATAAATGATTGATTTATTTGTTAAGAATAACCACAATCAAATGTAGTTTTTGCTTCCGCGTTTGTTTGTTTGTTTGTTTGGTTTGGTTTTTTTTTTTTTTTTTTTGCTAATTAAACTTGAATTTTAGTGGCGTCTCAACGTGAATAATAAATCGGGAGGTGACTTTTGTTATTTAAAGTCGTACGGTATTACTGTACTAGATTTTTTTCTTTCTTTCATTTTAACCGAACACGCAGCACTGCACTGTTGATATCCACCCTACTCCCTTACCGCAAGTTTGTTGATTAATTGGCAACGTATAAAGATATGTCACCACTTCTTTTTATAATTTGTTTTCACTCTGATATGCTTCGTTTGCTACCAATTTTAAAAACTTAAAGAGGTTTCATTGCACGGTCAACATGACCATTGAAAGTGCATATTAGTATGAATATTGTGTTTTCTACGTGCTTTTTTGTTCGTTTTTTATACAACAAATATAATTTTGTTTACTTTGTAAAGCAAGTTTGAACGTCTTCTTGAAGCTTTGTGGTCTGTTCTCTTTATAAAGATAAAGTTGGGTTCTGGTGAAGGGGGAAATGATTTGGGAGCATTCTTAATCCTTTTATGTTACTTTGAAAGAATATCATTTAAAAATTTCTATGTAAAAGATTGCTTTTTAAATACCCTCATGACGAGAAAATAGCTGAAAAGCTGACCATTAAACATTCATGCCATATGCCTAACTTGTGTAGTCCCATGCATATACACATATCTGTGTATGTGACTTTCAACAAGACTGAGTCACTTTCTGGTCATTTTGATGATCCCAAAATCTCACATGAGTACAGTGGAACCCCGTTATAACAAACTCCTTGGGACCAAGGAAATTTCCTTGTTATACATGTATTGAAACCTTGTATCAGGACTATAAAAAAAAAAAAGCAATAAAATACAAAGGAGTGGGACCAGTAGAATCACCTTGTTATAATGAGAGTTTGTTATGTACAGTGTTCTTTATAACGAGGTTCCACTGTATAATGTACAAATGTACTGCATAATCAACATTTCCCAATTATTGTTTCCTGATCGTTTCTTTCACTATGTAATTGCTTGACATGGGGAGCGTTTCATCAAGTGTTTTGTCGGTGATTTTCACCGACAACTGTTATAAGCTACTGAAATCCTTGCATCTGATTGGCTGAGAGCAAATTTGTCGGTAAAAATCACTGACAAAACGCTTGATGAAACGCTCCCCAGAACTCAACTTTATCCTTCAGGCTTACCAACATGAAGCCTCAGATGATAAATCAATTTTACGAGATAATGACAAAATAAATATGAATTGACAGGAGGCTATCTAATCATTTGTTAGATGTAATTGATATACTTGTTAAAACATTTTTATACACGTAGACAAATTACATGCATGCGAGAGGACACCTTACAGGACTAAGACGGAAAGGTTAAAACAAAAAGGATTCATGAGACATCATTACAAGCACCTATAAATAATTCATTTAGAAGAACTGTGAACGACATTTCAAAACAATTTTAAAAACAACCACAGGTACACTTTTTACAATCATATTGATTCCGATGAATTT
>CM046837.1:1220276-1397776 GCA_025618425.1 Heliocidaris tuberculata
GCGTACTTGCACAACTCAACAACTGTTGTAGGTGCCGGATGAAGCGGACTTTGATGAGACGTCAAAAATAAACAGGTAGGTAGGTCTAGACCTAACTACATGTAGTTAGAACTTAGACCGAAAATTCTGTCTCTCGTTGTTAGCCTCTTCACTTAGAGACAGAAGCGGGCCATTTGATCTCCTTTGCAAACCGACTACACGCCGACGTAGTTGGAAAAATCGCTATAATTTTATTTTTCCTCATGCATATATGATTAAAATGATTAGGCCTAGGCCCTAGGCTCTACTCCTACTTCAAGAATCTGTTCAACTTACCAATTTGTCTGTGTAATCTGTTTAATACTCCTTTTTCAGGTAATTCAGGGCCCAAGGTATTCTCCATTTGAAAATCTTGCAGCCGTTGTGTAGTCGGTGTACGTGTGGTCGGTTTGCACAGTAGATCGAACGGCCCGCTTATTCTAAGTGAAGAGGCTAACGAACGAGAGACAGAATTTTCGGTCTAGTTAGACCTAGACCTAGACCTATTACAGCTTAAAATTATAGGTCTGGTAGTGGTAGTGTATACATCCAGGTTCAGTTTACTTGGTGGGGGGAGGGGGGGGGTGATGTGTTCACAATAAGGAGAGACAGTTTTTAGTTTACATTGTCCAACCAAAACAGCAACAGCAAAAAGTCATTTTTTTTTGAGAGAGAGAATAAACATTTCATTTGTCCTTTTTCTTTATCCACCACTGAGATCTGTTTTCTTAAGTGTAGTATTACATCAGCTTTTTTAGTGTCTTTGAAAATCAATTATGAGATCTTTAGGGGATGCTCAGTGTGATGTACGTATAAATAAAATTTTTAGTCCCCTTATTAATTATATTAAACATTTCATTAATTCCTGCAAATAGAAACAAACCAAATAAGATGGATGAACTTATGTTATTGATAATATCATTTATTATTATTTTTATCTTATTATCATTATTATTATTATTATTTTCTTAATACAGGATAATGCTTCTCTACTTCATCTATTACAGATGATGATGATGAAGATGAAGGCTTACCCACTGAGAATGAAGACAAATTCTGAGAGGAACAAATAAATACTTAGCTGCTCCAGTTTTGCATGGTAGGTTGCTATCAGGGGCGTTGATTTGTTTTTCAATGGGGGGGGGGGGGTGCAGACAGTGGCAGATCCAGGATTTCTTGAGGGAGGGGGCTCAATATTAACAAACAATTTTGACAAGCAAAAAAAAAAAAGGTCCTCAGCATTTTTGGGCCCCTTTTTGGTCCCAGGGGAGGGGGACCGGGCCCCCTGCACCCCCCCCCCCCTGGATCCGCCACTAGGTGCAGAACAGCCTAATAGTACTCTTCATGATTTTTTCAATGCCTCTTAAATACCAGCTTCTCCATGGTTACGTGAAGCAGGGAAAATTATAGAATTTGTTGAAGGGGGGGGGGGCAACTGCCCACTTGCCACCCCATAATCGACGCCACTGGTTGTTATTAGTATCTCAATACAATCTAGGTACACTTTTTTTTTTACATAAACAATTTTCTTGAGACCTTACTAATTTGGTTTCTTTTGACTAGCCTTGAAAATTTTATGTGTCCAACTGGACAAACTTTTTTCCTCTTTTAATACTTTTCGAGAATTCCCACTTATTATTCTATTTTATATAAAGAGTCACTGTTAACTGTGTTAATAGGAAGCTCTAAATTTCTGTATTTTTTTAAATTCTAATTTTTGCTTGTTTAATTATCAAATACACAATGGATTCTATTTTCTAAAATCTTTCTTCTTTTCTTTCAACAGACATGGATTTCTACTTCAGCTCGTCAGTGAAATAGCCCCCTGCTTTGATCAACATCATATTAAAACCATACCTGGATTCAAGTATAATATGCATAATTAGAATGACTGAAGAGGATTTTAAAGTTCTTCAATTATATCTTAACCATCTTATTCACCCCCTCCCCATGTCAAATGTTGTAGTCACATGCAGCCATTTTTGTAGTAGCTCGTTATGTAAGGTCTTCCTCTTCTATGTAGCCTAGTGAGATTACAGGGCCCCTTATGATATTAAGATAAGCAGTGCTAGAGCAGTGTATAAGAAATTAATAATCTAATTAACTTATTCTATGAATTTGTCATTAATTAATTTGTTAGTGAATTATTATTTTATTATTCATCTACTGCGAAAATCCATACTATTCAACATTTTATTTGACTTAAAACTATAGAATTAGATCTCTATGTGTGTTTCTCCCCCCCCCCCCCCCCCCCCTTTTATAATTAGATTTATGATACTAGTATGCAATATACATGTACCAACTAAAAAGGAGATGAATTACGTTGTATTCGATTTAGATTTCTTAGAACTATCAGCATTATCTTTGCTTTTAAGATTAAAATTGTTGTCATTGGTGTGTGTTTAACATGGAACTTAGATGGTCATTTATTTCTTTTCTCATTTCTTCTTTTGTGGGGTGTAGTGGGTAAATAATTTTTAAATTGTAATTCAAATAATTTACTTCTTGGAAAGGGATTGAAATTAATAACGTATGATTCAATAAGATTGAAATTCATTTTTTAAAAATGCATGTAAGTACACATCCGGCCCGTGCCTTGGAAGAAAAGTATGCATTGTGCCCCCCCCCCCCCCCCAATTTCTGGAACGAAAACCTTCTTTCTTTTTTTTTTTTCCCCCTTGTCAGAGAAATTTTGGAGGGGCTGGGGAATTTTTTTTTTGTCGCCACCCCCACCCCCCCCCCCCCCCCCCCCCCCATTGAGCGACTTTTCGAGAGCTGGCAAGACCCAAAAAATACGGGTCTCCCTTCAAGCAGTTTCAAAATTGACAAACCTGCATTTGTGTGCCCCCCCCCCCCCCTTATACAAAATCATGGATCTGCCCCTGTTTGTACTACTCTCAAGAAGAGAATATTAGTTGACCTTGACAAGTCGGCTGCGCTGGAACTCTATTATATTGTAGTATATGAAAAGAGGGTATGACTGCAGATAAATTATATAATTATGTGGGGTTTTTTTTTAAGGAGAATAATTAAACGTACAATTAAGAAGTAAGACAATGTCTAAACTTCTCTGAAGACTGTCCTCATTGCTGTATGCAAGAAAATTTTTATTAAAAAGTGAGAAAATCTAAACGTATTTCTGATTCGACGTGTGTAAACAATTGCATCTTAAATCTTGATTGTAATAAAGATATACATGTACATTGTAATTGAAAATTATTCTGTGAACATAAAAGTTCTCTCACGTTATATCAATGAAATGAACCATGGGGGGGGGGGGGGGCTGAAATGAACCAGGACGTGGGATCGAGGTGTATGTATGAGAGAGAGAGAGAGGGGGGGGGGGAGAAAAGAAGATGAGAAAAGGCGGAAGTGAGAAGATTTGGTGAAAATGAACTTAGAGAAGGGTGGGGGGGGGGGGGGGTGAGAGAGAGAGAGAGAGAAAGTGAAGAATAAAGGTGTAAGTATATTAAATCAGTTCGGGTCAGTTAAAATGGCCGAATTTTCAAGGTTCATAATTCTCTTTGAAAGGTATGTTCAAAAGGCTATAACATTTACAAACTTGGCAAATCCAAGGATACCTCTTCCTCTACACTTTATATTTTATTCTTACTTTTGCCTTCCATCATACCCCCCTCCCCCCGTTTTTTTTATAACTTCTTCATCCTACAGGTCAAAGAGAGTGAATTTATTAATTTCTTTGAAAAAATACTTACTACGAATGTAAAAGTTTTTCTCTTAATTCGTGAGATGTGATAAATATCAACAACATGTATTTATCTTCTTATAACTACGGTACATGTACAACTCGACCCTTTTGTGCTGAAAATCACATGTTGTGACCTAATTATCATAAAGATTTAATGACACCATATGAATGACGCCCATTCGTCAATTATCGATGCGCCGTCATTAGCCAAGTGATGAATACATTAACATACATGAATAAATTAAGCGGAATTGACCTTTCTTAATGCGCATGCGTGACACTGATCCACATTTTTATTTTATTTGTGTGTAAAGCATATACGCGGTAGGGAGCATCTTACAAAATGAATAATGCATAGGGGCTTCGGGCGCGTTCAAATCGTGGCCAAATGTTACAGTGTAATGGCGGCCGCTTTAGGGGCTTGGTTGAGACGGTGTCAGCGTGGACTTAACTCTTGAAACACAGTCGCCTCGCAGTGCCGAGTTCGCCCTAGTGCCGAGTTAGCCCGATCCCCAGGCCATACGTCAAACAAACAACCACAAAAAAAAAAAAAAAAAAAAAAAAAAAAAACACATGTAATCTAATAAGTGTGTAATTTGATATCTTAACTTAATGGAATTAAATCAAAAGTAAAGATAATTACACTTAAGAACTGTCTTTTTTGAGTAATTATTAAATGGATGTTGATTGATGTGAAGTCCCGGTGTGAAGGGAAGTTTCATGAATGTTCCGTAATCATGATTAGAATTTCCGAGTTAGAATTTACAAATTATTTAGACTGCCTGATCAAGGGCCTCATGCAAGGAAAGTAAAATGTTTTTACTTGCTTAGGGTATAAAAAATTGTTGTTATTTGCTTAGGGGTAGGAAAAACTGGTTATTACTTGCTTAGGGGTTTACAAAAAATGATTACTTACTTCGGGTAGCAAATTACACGTAATGATACTTATTTAGGGTGTATTTTTTGCATCACGTTAATACTTGTTTAGGGTGCTTTTGGCGAGTCTCTGGTCACGCCTGATACCCCCCTTGCAATGAGGACAGACCCCCCCCCCCCCCCCGGGCTTAACCCTGGCTAATCCCTAAATCTTGTCTTTTAAACCCTAAACTCAAATGTGACCAAATAGGGACTATTATTACTACTATTGCTCTTGAAGCTAAAGTTGCTTGTAACGTCTAATTGAAGACTACGAATCAGTTAAAACTGCTATGAATTAAATGATTATACTTTGCCAACACCCTTTTCTCATGAGTATCGTGAAACTTTAGGATCACGGGACTCAATTATTCCTCCCAATCTCTACGCAATAATGAATTTTCATCATGAAGAATTTCCTATTATAGCCTTTATCTTTTGCTCTATTACGTAACCTTCTAGTTAGAGGTTTGACTCCATGATACATCAAAAGAATGAACATGTCATGTAGATTCCTAATCTCGAATAAAATGTCCAAACCCCGTCCATCTTGTACTTAACCCAGGCCAATCCCTTAAAAGTTACCAAATAGTCACTATTATTACTGCAAGGGGCTCATCAAGGTGAAGTCGCTTGTAACGTCTGATTTGAAGACTACGATTGAGTTAAAATTGCTAAGAATTAAATGATTATACTTTGCTAACACCCTTTGTTAATGATTATCAAGAAACCTGAGAGTGATGGGCCTGAATGATTCCTCTAGATCTCTTCGCAATATCATTTTTCATCATGAAGAATTTCCTATTATAGTCTTTATCTTTGGCTCTATTACGTAACCTTCTTGTCAGAGCTTTGACTTCATGATACATGAAAAGGAATGAACATGTCATGTAGATTCTTAATCTTAAATAAAATGTTCAAACCGTAGCCATCTTGTACTTTACCCTGGGCAAATCCCTAAATCTTCTCTTTTAAACCCTAAACTCAAAAGTGGCCATATATAGAGACTATATTATTACTGTAAGTTGCTCTTTAAAGTATAGTCGCCTGTTACGTCTGATTTCGAGACTACTAATGAGTGAAAACTGCTAAGAATTAAATTATCATACTTTGCTAACATCCTTTGTTAATGATTATCGTGAAACTTTAGAATTAAGGTCCTCCAAGTCTTTACGCAATGTCATCTCTCCTCATAAAGAATTTTTCCTATTATAAGCCTTTAGGTTTCGCCCTCTTACGTTACCTTCTTGTCAGAGCTTTGACTTCATGAAACATGAAAAGAATGAACATGGCATGTACATGTTATAATTTCATCTTAATGTGGGCATTATTATATTACCTTATATAGTTTAATGCTATCTCTTTAAACATATTTTCACGATATGGCCATTCGATTTAGTATGTATATCTATGTATAGCGAGCCAATGAACGTAAAGTTAACGGCGATTTTGTTTACACTTTTGAGTGATGGACTTTAAAAATAGCGAAGCAATCTACATTGTTAATCAAGAATGTAACGTTCAAATGTTATCTGTATCTCTATCTTCATTTATTTATGTCTCTCTCTCTCATTCCCTCTACCATGAGCCGGGAGAGAGTGAGAGAGAGAGAGAGAGACCATGTGTTACGACCAGTCTCTCTTTCCGAGATTTATGACCCATAAATGACCCCAAATTGACCCATAAATCTGTCGGCCTGTTGAGCCAGGGCACGTGGCTAAAGCCATATTATTTTCTCTCTCTCTCTCCCTCTTCTGATGTTAACCCCGACCATTGATTGTATGTTAACTATACAGTTTTTAATTTGCACCAACTATCTAACAAGGATATGAAAGTTTTCCATCTCCCTGGTTCTACCAAGAAGGTATCACTGAGTCGGTTTCACGAATGATACGTTCTTAATAACCTTCCGTGGTTCGGACAGCCCCTTTCGATTTTAATCAGGTCAATAATGAATTGACAAATTTAATTTTGCTCACATGTACATTTCTTTAAAATTATCTCAATGCCTTGTAAGTGCCAAAATGGCATATCACATCATCTTGGGGCTTCCAATGAAACAGACAGAATTAAACATCTTCAAGACAGTAAAAAATAAAAATTTTAAAATCGTCTTCTCTTTTTACCTTTTCCTTATGTTATACTTTGTTTTATTGTTCTATCATTTCATTTTCTCGTTCTATTTTTCCTTGTTTTTTTTCTTTTGTTGTTGTTTTATTTTCATCACTATCGTCTTTTCTTTTTTACATTTCTTAAATTTTTCTTTGTTTTTATCATTCTAAGATTTTCTCTTTTTATCTTTCGTTGTTTTTCTTTGTTTTCATCATTCTCTCGTCTTTTTTTTCTTATCATTTCTTATGTTTTTCTTTGTTTTTATCATTCTTTCGTCTTTTCTTTCTTTAAATTTCTTATGTTTTCCTTTGTTTTCGTCGTTCTATCGTTTTCACTTTCTTTGCATTTCTTTTGTTGTTCTTCGTTTTTATCATTCTATCATTTTCTCTTCCTATCTTTCCTTGTTTTCTTTTGTTTTTATGATTCTAAATTTTCTCTTTCTACTTTTCATGATATTTTTCTTTCTTTTCATCACTATCGTCTTTTCTTTCTTTAAATTTGTTAAGTTTTTCTTTGTTTTTATCATTCTATCATTTTCTGTTTCTATTTTTCATTATATTTTTCTTTGTTTTCATCATACTATAGCGTCTTTTCTTTCTTTTCATTTCTTATGTTTTTCTTTGTTTTCATCATTCCGTCATTTTCTCTTTCTATCTATCATTACGTTTTTCTGTGCTTTCATCGTTCTATCGTCTTTTCTTTCTTTACATTTCTTATGTTATTCTTTGTTTTCATCGTTGAGTCGTTTTCACCGTCTTTATATTTCTTATGTTTTTCTTTGTTTTGATCAGTTTTTCGTCTTTTCTTTCTATCTGTCATTGTTTTATTTTGTTTTCATCATACTATTGTCTTTTCTTTCTTTACTTTCTTATATTTTTATCATTCTATCATTTTCTCTTTCTATCATCAGGCTTTGATTAGTTTTCATCATTCTATCGTCTTCTCTTCTTAACTTATCTTTTTAAAGACCCATATCCACATTATATTGCATAGAAAACAATGAACTCAAAAACATATCTAAAAATCAATTTCAACCAAAAAATCCCTGGGCAGTTGAAACCCAAACAGTTTATACCCAATACCTGAGGCAATATCCATTTATCAAAAACGACTGGAAGAAAGACTAACAATAAAAAGGTCTTTGTTTTTATATTTTAATCATTTTCTCTTTCTTCTTTTCATCATGTTTGTCTTTGTTTTCATCACTATCGTCTTTTCTTTCTTTATATCTTAGGTTTTTCTTTGTTTCTATCATTCTAATATTTTCTCTTTCTATCTTTCACTATTTTTTCTTTGTTTTTATCATTCTATCATCTTTTCTTTTTCTAAATTTCTTATGTTTTTTTTTCTTTGTTTTTATCATTCTATCGCTTTCTGTTTCTATTTTTCCATTAAGTTTTTTTCATCATTCAACCATCTTTTCCTTTTTTACATTTCTTATGTTTTTCTTTGACATAATTCTATCGTCTTTTCTTTCTTTACATTTCTCATGTTTTCTTTATTTTTATCACTGAATCATTTTCTCTTTCTATCTTTCATTATGTTATTCTTTGTTTTCATCATTCCATCTTTCATTATGTCTTTCTTTGCTTTCATCATTCTATCTTTTGTTTCTTTACATTTCTTATGTTTTTATTTGCTTTCATCGTTCCATCTTTCATTATTTTTTTTCTTTGCTTTCATTATTCTATCTTTTCTTTATTTACATTACTTATGTTTTTCTTTGTTTCATCTTTCTGTCGTTTTCACTTTCTAAAAATTTCTTATGTTTTTCTTTGTTTTTATCATTCTATCATTTTCTCTTGCTATCTTTCATTATGTTATTCTTTGTTTTCATCATACTATTATCTTTTCTTTCTTTACTTTTCTTATGTTTTTCTTTGTTTTTTATCATTCTATCATCTTTTCTTTCTATCTCTCATCAGTTTTTTTTTTTTTTTTTTTTTTTTTTCATTTTATCGTCTTCTCTTTCTTTAATTTTCTTTTTGAGGACCCATATTCACATGTATTGCATAGACAACAATGACCTCAAAAACATATCTAGAAACCAATTTCAACGAAAAAAAATCCCTTGGGAGTTGAAAACCAGATTCATAGATCTACTCAATTCCCAGTAATGTTCATTATATTAATTCTTAGAATTTTACAGAAATAGAAATTATTGTTTTATAATCTCTATGTCAGCTTTAATTTCAGTCCAATTTTAATATCCTGATTTGTATTCATGTTTTATATTTACTTATTTTGTTATGTATATTAATTGTCATTCTTATTTCATATGTTATTTTTATCTATGATCAATTTTTATGTATTTCTGCAATGTAAACATCCTTATTTCAGCCCTTGGGCTGCCAATCATGTAATGAATTTTATCTGAAATAAACCATTACTTGAACTTGAACTTACTTGAACTTACAGTTTGTATCAAACAGCTGGGACAATATCCATTTAGTAAATATGGCTAGAAGCAAGACTGACAATAAAAAAAGGTCACTACTTGACCTGCTACTCCTTAGAGGCTAATTCATATCCGACCTTTGACCACTAACACTCAAAAATATTTATCACTTTAACTACATGGGAAATTATATGTACAAAGTGAATGGGATTTTGGACTTAGACAAAATTTCAGCATATTTTACAAAAAAATATATAAATATTTTAAAAAAATCAAATATAAAAGAACATGATGCCTGCGTTCTGGGACGAATTGATAAAGGTATGATCCACAATACAAGTGAAAATCAGCGAAAAATATCAACAACTTTTATTATTATAGTCAATAAAACTCTATGTACTAAGTCAAAGGGAGTGGGGTGGGGAAATTCCCCACTAGCGCAAAGTGCCTCTATACCTAACCCTAACCCTAACCCTAACCCTAAACCCTACTCTTTTTTTCTTGAAACTAAAACAGTTGTGTATAAAAAAAAATATGCACCCCCAGCCCATCCACCTTGCGCACTCATGTCTATAGAGGGCGCAACGGATAACCTTCTGCAGCCGTATTAGAGTACATCTGAATTCTGTAGATACTGACATCGGTGGATACACACAAAACTATATAAGATAACATACACCCCCCCCCCCCCAAAAAAAAAAAACAAAACAAAACAAAACAAAACAAAACAAAAACAAAAACAAACAACAACAAAATCAAAGTACACATGAAATTGTGTATAAGAACATAAATATTTACAAGCTTGTGTTCATACGACCTACAATGAAAAACGATTTACATTGTTGGAGTACTTTTAATGACGATAGAGACTACGAATATGATGATGACGATGACGACGTTTATAATGATGACCATAATGTTGAGGGGGATGCAGATGATGATAATAATAATTATGGAGAATTAGCATTCAAAAGTTGGACATCCTGATGAGTCCTTATTTTTGATATTTCGATGAAATTATCAGAAATCCAACGCTAGTCGAGTTGTTGCCAACTTGATTAGCAACAGGACAAGTTATAAAGAGATCTAATGTTAAAATAACTATGATTACCTTTTTCCGGGAAGAAAAAATAAGATGAAAAAATATAACAACTAATAAATAACAAATGAGGATACAAATCTTATCAGGCATGTAAGGTGTTTACGACGTCAGCTTATCAAAAATGGTAAAGAGATTATGTGACAAAGGTCGCAAATAACGTAGTATAAGCTGCATATGATTCTATGTAATTCCCGTTGTTATCATAAGGCTCGCTCGATTTTTGCTGTTTGTGAAAATAGTTGTGTGGACGAGGGTGGCGGCGTTGTTACCTAATAGAGAGGGTTACATGGAAAATCCTTTGTTAGCGACATTAATGACATTTTTGGAGTAGGCCTATCATGCCTGTAAGCCCTATGTCCTGGGTTACGCTTCTCCAAAATAGGCGGGTTAGTGGTGGTTCAATATAATCAAATATATATATATATATATATATATATATTATATAGTGTGTATAGATACGAATAAGTGATTGGTCTAAATGCCATCACGTGACTAGAGCTGCAAGGATCGCCAATGTTATATTTTGGTTTTGACGTCACCTCGGTTAACATAACGCGTTATGTTGACCGAGGTGACGTCACACACTGCATAGTGTGAAGCGCTAACTGTAATTTTTTACAGCGCAGCTGCAGTCGCATTTGATATCTCGCCCGCGAATTTCAAACTTCTTTCGAACGAATGTACAGTCATGGCGACTTCTCCCGCTATTCGGTTTCAGTCCCTCGACGAGGAGGAATTGGAAAGAATAATCGACGAGACTCCCGTTGTACAAAAGCAGTAGTGAATTCATCCGTTAACATACTTTATCAATATTGCGAGGCAAAGGGATCATTAATTACAGATATTGAAAATTAAGTTAGACTATATAATATAACAGATATTGCCTTGTGTATCGCTTTAATAAAAACACTTCATCTCCCCTCCGAAGTTATATTCTTCCCTCGGGACAATATTTTCCCTCAGCGCTGCGCGCTTCGGGGAAAATATAATCCCTTGGGAAAAATATAACTTCGTCGGGGAAATGAAATTAAACCTCTAGGCAGGTAATATCTGTATAATATATATATATATATATATATATATATATATATATATATCAATGCCATCAACTGAAAATGTCAGTGGTCTATTTGTTTTTCGGAAATTAACAACCAGGAAAGCAAATCAAACATTCATTTCATCATAAATAGTGAATGGCATCGTATATTTTGGATACGTTATTTAGTTGATTACACATAGTGGCGACACCATGGTGACGGCATGGGGGATCAAAGCCTCCCCCCCCCCCCCCCCCGCCATCTTCTTCCCCAGTGAAAGGTATATGGAGCACGTGGAGGGGAGTATTCGGGCCTGATCTTTAAAGGGAAATCCAACCATAATCGCAAGTTGCTCTGAAAGACAGCACGAAAATCAGAGCAGCAGATTGATGAAAGTTCAAACAAAGTCGGACAAGCAATATGAAATTTAAGAATTTTTGAAAGCTGTAATCACTATACATATGGGAATTTCAATTTTCAAAAAGAATAACTCGGTATGATTTTTTTCTTCTTTTTGGAGAACCTACGACAATATGCTATCTACAATTTTGAATACTATCCTGAGGGAAGGGGCACTTAGGAGAAACACAAAAATAAATGACATTTTAGTTTATGACAAGCGAGAGAGTTGACCAGGAATACGTCACAATCGATTGACCAAATTATCAATTTGAGATTCGTATAGATTTATTTATCTCATTTTCACATATTCATAACTTTCTCATTATTTATCCGATTTCTTTCAAACTTTCACCGTCCTGTTTCTTTATTTTGCTTTCACACAAATCGGCTTATTACCAAGGTCGGATTGCCCTTTAAACCCTTTCCTCCTGTTCCTTATTTTGATGCCAGCATATGGTTAGGGTTAGGTTACGAGATACATTAGTATGATCAGTATATATCGGAATCGGTAACCTTCCTCTACCTTAAAGGGTTGAATGCTTTCTCCTACAAATGCCAATGCATAGTTTTCTATAAGGGATAAAGGGTCTATTTTTATCTACAAATTTTTGTTTGTAATATTACTGCGAGATTGTGAATCATTATCCACCCTAGTGTCTACAAATCTGACCTTTAAACTAATGAAAACTTATCAAACCTGATATCTTACACGCCATATTTCATAAAGGCTTGTCAGCAACATCAAAGTACTAATATATATATATTATCTCCAAAGTTTGATCATCAAAAGTTAACCTAATTCGCGTGTTTACATAGTAATCAACTTGTGACTTTTGATACTTGGCTTCAAAGAATCTCAATTGTCTATTTCAAATGGCTTACCAGAAAATATAGTGAATCCCCCACGATTTTTTTTTTCATGGTTGTTATCTCCACTGTACTTTCAGTTGAAATAACTGCGGAATATTCAGAGAAGAGCAAGTGATAAAAATAATATGACATTATTACATTTTATAGCGCACTGAGTGCATATTTCAGTGTGCTACACAATGTTTTTTTTTTTTTTTTTTTTTTTTTTTTTTTTTTTTTTTTGGGGGGGGGGGGGGGTTCCCCCTGTCTGGTAGTTGGATTTCAGGCCCACACAAGTACCCACTATGTACCGTCTTAGCTCTCCGGGGAGGACCTGCCGTCATTTGCACCGTTCACATGCATGCATGCACGACAATCTTAAACGCAACCACATAATACTATTCTTCTAAAAATCAAAAGAAAAATGATGGCTGAGGTGCCCTACTCATTCCATATATTCTTTGTTATTTTAGCAGGCATTCACTAACTTTATTTTTTTACTGTATTTATAATAACAAAAACTGCATTAATCAGAACGAGAAAAATACAGCAATGGTTTAATATTACCTCTAATACAGAGACGGATCTAGGATTTAAAAGATGGTACCCGTTTCTCAGGTACGCAAAACTTATACTTGCATGATCTGGAAGTCCCCTCCACCCCCCCCCCCCCAAAAAAAAGAGAGAAGTAAATACCTCCCACGCCCCTTCTCTTCTTGTTCAGCCATTGTCTTAAAGGCACCTGGCCTGCATGACCTGTCTACTTTTGTTATTTTCTTTTAATTGATATTGTTATCAAGAAAAGATCAACTAAGTTCAGATGCAGTTTTTTAATAGGTACGCGAATAGGACTTTAAAACACCTTAAACAGTGTAGTAAAATCACGCAAAACCGTTATAACGGTTTAGCGTTATATTTGCTGATTGTTACGTAAGCCCCGCACAGCAAGGTCGAACGGTCCAGCGATTTTCCTAGTCTCTTATTAGTCGTTCGCCCGTATTTGACCCAAGTGTTGTGCATACTGAAAAGGAGGACAGAGAGAAGTCAAACAAAGAAATACATAAGGAAAAAAGGAAGACAGAGAGAAGAAAAACAAAGAAATGCATAAAGAAATAAAAAGAAGATATAAAGAATAAAAACAAAGAAATACATAAGGAAAAATAAGATATAAAGAATAAAAACAAAGAAATACATAAGGAAAAAGGAAGACAGAGAGAAGAAAAACAAAGAAATACATAAGGAAAAAAGAAGAGTGAAGAAAAACAAAGAAATACATAAAGAAATAAAAAGAAGATATAAAGAATAAAAACAAAGAAATACATACGGAAAAAAGAAGACGGAAGAAAAACAAAGAAATACATAATGAAAGGAAGACGGAGAGAAGAAAAACAAAGGAATACTTAAGGAAAAAGGGAAGACAGAGAGAATAAAAACAAAGAAATACATAAGGAAAAAGAAGAGTGAAGAAAAACAAGGAAATACATAAAGAAGTAGAAAGAAGATATGGAGAATAAAAACAAAGAAATACATAAGGGAAAAAGAAGAGAGGAAAAAAACAAAGAAATACATAACAAAAAAAAAAAGAAGACAGCGAGCAGAATAACAAAGAAAAACATAAGCCAAAAAAGAAGATAGAAGAGAAACAAAGAAATACATAAAGAAATAAAAAGAAGATATGGAGAATAAAAACAAAGAAATACCTAAGGAAAAAAGAAGATGGAAGAAAAACAAAGAAATACATAATGAAAGGAAGACGGAGAGAAGAAAAGCAAAGGAATACATAAGGAAAAAAGAAGAAGATATGGAGAATAAAAATAAAGAAATACATAAGGAAAAAAGGAAGACAGAGAGAAGAAAACAAAAGAATACATAAAACAAAAAGAAGAGCAGAGAAAAACAAAGAAATACATAAGGAAAAAGCGAAGACAGAGAGAAGAAAAACAAAAAAATACATAAGGAAAAAAGGAAGACAGAAAACAAAAAAACAAAGAAATACATAAGGGAAAAAGAAGAGAGAAAAAAAAAAGAAGACAGCGAGAAGAAAAACAAAGAAATACATAAGGAAAAAAAGAAGATAGAAGAGAAACAAAGAAATACATAAATAAATAAAAAGAAGATATGGAGAATAAAAACAAAGAAATACATAAGGAATAAAGAAGACAGAGAAGAAAAACAAAGGGATACATATGGAAAAAAGAAGAGCGAAGAAAAACAAAGAAATACATAAAGAAAAAAAAGGAAGATATGGTGAATAAAAACAAAGAAATACATAAGGAAAAAAGAAGATGGAAGAAAAACAAAGAAATACATAATGAAAGGAAGACGGAGAGAAGAAAAACAAAGAAATACATAAGGGAAAAAGAAGAGAAAGGAAAAACAAAGAAATACATAAAGAAAAAAAAAGGAAGATATGGTGAATAAAAACAAAGAAATACATAAGGAAAAAAGAAGATGGAAGAAAAACAAAGAAATACATAATGAAAGGAAGACGGAGAGAAGAAAAACAAAGGAATACATAAGGGAAAAAGAAGAGCGAAGAAAAACAAAGAAATACATAAGAAAAAAGGAAGACGGAGAGAAGAAAAACAAAGAAATACATAAGGGAAAAAAAAGAGAAAGGAAAAACAAAGAAATACATAAGGAAAAAAAGAAGACAGAGAGAAGAAAAACAAAGAAATACATTAAGAAAAAAGACAGATAGAGGAAAAACAAAGGAATACATAAGAAAAAGAAGACAAGAGAGAAGAAAAACAAAGAAATTCATCAGAAAAGAATGGAGATAGAGAGAAGAAAAACAAAGAAATAGTATAGTACTGCTGCCACGCCAGCCGTGTTGGTCATCATACACACGTGGATATTTGACAAACAACGACTGTCATTGCATCTATCAGGCGTTCTTTTCAGCTGCTTGCAAAAGATGAATTATGATTTTGATTGATTTATAGCAAAACGCCACGGGGGAAAAAAATTCGGCGCGGATAGATTGATCAAGTATAAATTTTTCTTTAAAAATATCGTATTTTGCAGCCGTCCCTTTGCTTTTAAAGCCGTCCCTGTGAATTTAAAGATTGAGAACGCATCTTGGAATCGTTTATGCTTTCTCCATTCACATAGGGTTTGCGTGCAAATTCTCTTGCACAGTGGAGCGCGGAGAGTGATCTCCTGGTAATCGATTAACTATTTTGACGTCAAATTATTACGGGTTTGCGTTATAACGGTTTTGCGTGATTTTACTACACTGTTAAAGATGATATGACTTATAATCAATACACACTTCCGTCTATGCATCTGATTGAAAAAAACTTTCTGATTGTTCTTCACTAGGCACTCTCAAATTATTTTGTCAACATCTACAATGATGAACGAGCCACCTGAAAACCGATACCAGTAGTTGAATTTTACTTTTTCGATACTCTTAATATTTATTGTCCAATTTGTCAACACTAAGTTTCGTTGGGTGATTGATGGATGCAACACACGATATCAACAAACTAGAAAAATTATAGAAAGTAGACTCTAGTACGCTAGAGTAGGCTTGTATCCATATACTACAGTATGATAAATGCATAAAATGAAACATCTCAGGCTCAACAATTGCTGATATTTTGCCAAACTGACTCACACCAAAACAGCCATACTGGGTAGCCTCCGAGTTGGTAATGAAGCGAGAGCATAAATCCTGTAACATTTTCCATGTTGGATAACAAACGTCAACAGAACCCGGTTTTCCTATTTAGATCATTGCTAAGATAGGGCAAACGATTTCCAAGCCAGAATGTGGCTATCAGCTCTGTTCCTCTTGATGTTCCCCCTTGTACAAAGTACACCACAGGCAGAATTTCTCATCCAGCCTACCCGAGTTACAGTGAAGGAAGGAAAACCTGCTTTGTTCGTTTGCTCTGTGAAAGCTATTTTTCCATTTGAATCAGCTAGAGTAACATGGTCAGACAACTACAAAACATACCAAGATTCGGATGATTCCATCTCAATCAGTGAGGAATTGAATACGACAGTGGTCACCTCCCGTCTCCAACTGTTGGACACAAATCGGCATTCCAGGAAATACTTTAAATGCGCGGTATTGGTCAATTTTAGGGATGGCGACAACATCATCTTAAATTCTCCTCTGGTCGGGATGGATGTGCAATATTTCTTGCAAGATACTGATTTGGAATGTCGGAGGCGACCTGATGAAACAGTTTACCGAGAACACGAGAACATCAGCCTCGAATGTGAAGCACCTGATACCAATCCACCCCTTGCTCTGAAATGGATGTTGTGCAGTCAAGGGTATTCTTCCCTTCCGGAGAAGCAAATCCCGAAACGACTCGGTGATCGTTCTCTTCTTGACCTATCCATCAAAACCGACAGGCATCTTCATAATGAAATGATCTGTTGCCTTGCAACTAGTTCTGCCTTTAAAGGGGAAAGAGCCAACTGTTCACTAGGACCTTTAAAGATCATTCATGGCCCGTACGTGGAGGTGATACCTGACCGCAAAGCTCTGATGCCACCAATTGTGTCGGAGACAAGAGTAACGTGTAACGTGATCTCTTTTCCCGAAGTTAGTGATTTCTCCTGGTCTTGCGATCCACCGAATGCATTTACAGCTTGTAAGTCTAGCAGTCCTTACGTGAATGTTTCCTTGGCAACACCATTATCGCAAGTAACAAGCGAGAACGTAACAGTGACATGCACAGCAGAAAATATGTTTGGCGGTGATGAAGACACAGTGACTATTGGTGTGAACTACATAGACGTGGCGTCTATTGATGTTTGTCCAGTAAAGAAAATGGATGATTCACATTTCAAAGGACATGCTATGGAAAATGATATAACCAAGGTTAAGTCTTTGATAGTTACACGGGACATGCATTCCATGGATGATGTCTTCTACTGTTCATTGAACAATGTCCATACCATGTCAAGTTGGTTCCAGATCTTGTGGTATGTCAACGGTTACATCATGCAACGCCGTATCTTTAATTCAAATAACATGATAAATGACAGTTGGCAGATTGTGTTTCCGCAAAAATCGATTCAGTGGGTACTGAAAAATATAGTAGTTTGCGAACTAGATGATCTAAAGAGAAGTCACATAGATGCTTGTATGTTTGACTATGGGGAAATTAATGACACGTCAACAATTGTCCAAAGCACATTGCAAAATTCCTTCCTCCATGATGTTGCGACAATTTCTGGAGATCAGACAACATCCCGCACCTACATTTCACAAGACTCTCACTCGGCTGGAGGTCATGAAGAAGAAACTGTCACCATCCCAACGAATACGCAGACATTAAACATGTCAAATGGTTCCAGCAGGGCGTCCAATTCACAAAGAAGTCCTTCTTATATCACATGGATGCTGGTTGTTTCAGTCATCGTAGGATTTGCTCTTCTAGCCTGCGTGCTTTGTGTGATCTTGATAGTCCAGAAAGTTCGTGGTAGATCAAAGAACACCCTGGACGGCATAAACACAACGACAGTTCCCAAATCTTTGGTAACTTCTAGGCAGTCATTCCCTACTTCAGAGCGGTGTAATAATGGTCAGGCTGTACAAGAACCACTGTACGCTATTCCTGATGATGACACCATGACCACCACCGAGGAAGCTTCTCGGAATTACCTTCGTCAACCACACCTACATCCATACGATTGTGATGAGACAATTTTCAAATATTTCCCGCCGAAAGAGTTCCGAAACTCAAGCTACAGTAGCCCAGGAAGCCTCGACTCCTCAACAGCAGAGGACGAAGAGTCATACATCCGTAGTTCCTCCGAGGATAGGTATAGCGATATCTCATCAAGTTCGGGATCTCATGTGTACGAGAATAAGAATGTGGTACGTCTTGGCGCCTCTGATAAAAATAGTGCCTATTACAAAGCGAAAAGACTCACCCTAGAATGAGCTTAGAATGAGGTCGATAAAGAATAGACTGTGTAACATAAGACTTGTATAAGATGTTTTTGATTATTGTAAACTAACAAATCTTGATGGCATCATTTTATTTTTAGATTTTAAAAAGGCTTTCAATGATATAAATCACTCATTTCTTTTTTGAAACAATGAAAAGTATGCATTTCAAGAATTCTTTTATAAGATGGATTAAAACTTTGTACAAAAAAGCCCATGGGAGGGTGTCACATCGGGGGGTACTCGTTTTTCCGAAGGTTCGTTTTTCAGAAGGTTCATAATTCCGAAGGTTCGTAATTCCAAAGGTTCGTAATTCCGAAACGCAAATTTCCCAAAGCAAAGGGGTTCATAATTCCGAAAATGAAATAGAGTTTGAAATTCCGAACATTTGATGAATTACCCCGAAGGTTCGTAATTCCGAAAATGAAACAGGGTTCGTAATTCCGAAAATGAAAAAGGTTCATAATTCCGAAAATGACATAGGGTTCATTATTCCGAAAATGAAACAGGGCTCATAATTCCGAAGGTTCGTAATTCCGAAAATACAATAGAGACCTACTTTTGGAATTACGAACCCTATTTCATTTTCGGAATTATGTTAATACCACAACGTGCACTAGAATTACCAGTGATACAGCTATACACTTATAGATCACATGCTGACGAATGATCAAGACAAAATAATGACGTCTGGTGTTATTGATGTGTGTATGGGCGATCATTATATGAATTATCTGATGTGGAAATCGCCACGCTTACTCACTCATGCTCATAATCTTGTGGCTTTCAGGAAGTCCAGGGGTATTGATTGGGATGCTTTTCAAAATGATTTTAAAAATGTAAATTGGAGTGACGTTGAAAATTTTGTTGATATTGAGGATTCTGTTAAGAACTTATTGGTGTTCAACAAGCGTATGCCTTTGAAAACTAAACGGATGAAGAAGCACTGCACTCCTTGGTTAAATGAGTCAATTGTTAAAATTTGATGAGAGAAAAATATATAGTTAACCCTTTATCTACCCCCATATACCAACCCCAGTGCCACAGAGTAAAAAAAGAAAGCTATTGCTAAGAAAAATGATCAGCTATGGGCTGAGTACAGACGTCTATTAAGAAATAGGGTTGCATATGTCATTTAAAAAAAGCAACAAAAAAAAAATGATATGAATAAATTATTGCAATGAACAAATCGGAACGATACATGGAAAGTTCTGAAATCATTCTTACCGAAAAATAACGTCTCTCCAAGTGATGCATATACGGACCTGTTTAGTAAAGAATCTCGATTCAATGATGACTTTGCTAATGTTGCAACAGATTTGTTGAAAAATCATGAAGTCAGTTATCTGGGGGAAAATGAATGTTATACAATTACTAGTGAATCACCTTTTGATACACCTTAATGACATTGGATGAAGGCAGGTATACGGGGGTTATCTTCGTCGATCTAAAGAAGGCGTTCGATACGGTTGATCATCAGGTGCTTTTAAATAAACTAATGAGAGGAGTTTAACCCATGGCGTGCCCAAGGGTTCGCTATTACGCCCACTTTTATTTACAATATTTATTAATGATCTCCCCAAAATTTTCAAACTCTGTCACGCGCATCTTTATGCAGATGACACCGTTATACATTTCTCACCTAAATGTCTCAGTGTTGTTGAATCTGTCTTGAATGATGAAATGCAATATCTTGATAATGGATTTCTCGCAGTAAGTTATTAATTAATCATACCAAAACGGTATCCATGCTCATTGGCACCCATCATATGTTATCAAAGTGTAATGTACTTAATGTGAAAATAAGAGATATAAATATTGTCAAGGTGGAAAATACAAAATACCCCCGTATCAATATAGACAATGAAATGAAATGCGACACTCATATAAATATTATGTGCCAGAAAATTAGTAAACTTTTTGGCTTCCTCAGTAGATTAAGACACTACATAAATGAATCTGATTTAAATCTAATTTACAAAAAATAATTCTTCCACATTTTGATTATGGAGATAATTATAGTTTGGCAGTCCGCTACAAAATCCTCCCTTTCACTTTTAGAAAAGCTGCAAAACAGAGCGGGCCATGTGATAATTAAATAAAATCCCTATTCTCATACATCCAATCAACATGTTCATCATACTCTAAATTGGAACTTTCTAGACTGCCGTTACAAAAAAAAAAATTAAAAAAAAAAAAAAAAAAAAAAAAGAACTATAATTTTCAAGATTTGAAATAATTGCACCCCGACATATATGTCTAATAACATTAAATACCGTAAGTATAATCATTCATTTCGCTCTATCCACAATCTAGATCTCCCTAAACCAAATTCAAATAATTGCAAAAGAACATTTTTCTATAGGGGCTGACACAACATAATCAATTACCTGAAGACATGAGAAATGCAACTTCTTTAAGATCCTTTCATACCCTAATAAATAGTATTTTTCTAAACACTCTTCTTTAAACGCTAAGTAAATTTTCGTATAACCAACTTTTGTGTGTGTGCGTGTGGGTGTGTGTATGGGTGTGTGTGTTATTTCTGTTTTATTTTAATTGTTCTTTTTTGTAGTTTTTGATTTATGATTATGTATTGTTTCTGTTCTGCTCTATGTTATTTTGCATGTTTTTCTATCATTGTACGTATATATATATATATATAATATATATATATATTGTAGCCGAACCGCCCTTTACCTCCCTAAGCCTGTAGTCCGTTTGACTGCAATATACAGTCAGTTGGTGTAGATCATTTTTGTAGAAATTTGTTAGGTTTACAGCATCAATTCAACTTCCATTGTTTCTCTGACTTTACTAAAAGTACGCGATAACCATGCCTCTCTCCTTACAATATGCAATACCTCACGACCATGCCTACTTCAGAAATACCGCAGTACGCAGGACCATGTTATCTCTCCCGCAGAACCGCACGACCATGTCACTTCTCTCTCTCAGGAAGACCGCACGATCATGTCAAATTCTCTCTTAACTAAGAAGACCGCACGACCATGTCAACTTATTCTCTTAAAGGGCAATCCAACCTTGGTAGTAAGATGATTTGTGTGAAAGCGGAAAAATAAGAAAAACAGGATGGTGAAAGTTTGAAAGAAATCGGACAAGGACTAAGAAAGTTATGGATGTTTGAAAAATGAGATCACTACATCTATGCGA
This sequence comes from Heliocidaris tuberculata, assembly GCA_025618425.1. NCBI lineage: Eukaryota > Metazoa > Echinodermata > Echinoidea > Camarodonta > Echinometridae > Heliocidaris > Heliocidaris tuberculata. The sequence goes on from CM046837.1 coordinate 1,241,913, forward strand.
ATCTCAAATTGGCAATTTGGTGAGTCAATTGTGACATTTCTGTGGACAACTCTCCCATTTGTCGTACACAAAAATATCACTAATTTGCGGTTTTCTTCGAGGCGCTTTTACCCTCGGGGCAGTACTCAAAATATATTGGAGATACCATATTGTTATAGGTCCTCATGAACGAAAAAATCCTAATGAGTCATGCATTTTGGAAAAAAGTGACATTTAAGTCATTTTGTGTGTTAGAGCGAATGGGGGAGTTGTCCACAGATACATCACAGTGAAATTACCTATTCGGCCAATTTGAAATTCCCATATGCATAGTGATTACAACTTTCTAAAATTCATAACTTTCTTATTGCTTGTCCGATTTCGTTGAAACTTTCACCAAACTGCTTCTCTGATTTTTCCTCTTTCTTTCAGAGCAACTTGCTAGTAAGGTTGGATTTCCCTTTAACTGCTTGGAAGACCGCACGACCATGCATGGTTTTCTGACATTAGGTGCGCAATAGACCATGCAGGGTTTTCATCTCGTTCACCAGTGTTCACACATCCATTTATTTCAATTAAAGGTCAAGACGAGGAAAGACAAGGTGACAACTTTCTTCTAAGTTTTTGAGAACTTTACTCATGCATTGCTCAACGTTAGGTCTTCTGGTACAAGGAGGTACACATACATCAAATCCAGCCCAAAGTTTCCGTCTGGTCATGCCATAACAAGGTTGGCAAACCTCAGTGCTGAGGCGAGGCTTACTACAGCAAAGCTAATTTGTAACCCCGACCCAACCAACGATTACCGTCGCCTTATTGACATGTTCATTACATTGCTAATTCTAAAAACAGTTGAAGAAATGTTTCAATGCCTGAATCAAGGAATTACTCATTTTAAAAACATTTTATGGCTATTTTCTGACATTCAAACAAATGAAATACTTCAATTATCAAATGATAAATAGAAACTTTGATTCTACTGGTCCTCAGAACATTCTTATAGCCAAAACATTTAAAATTAGCGTGTAACAATTCGTTACCTAATGAATCGAGTCATAACACCGATTACTGTCTTTACTATACGATTTATGCACAGTCAAATCCATCTCTCTAAATATTCCAAATCATCAACGAAATACTATTTCGTTACAATATATATATATATATATATATATATATATATATATATATATATATATTGTGTGTGTGTGTGTGTGTGTGTGTGTGTTGTATTTTTATCTGATTTCGGAAATTAACTGAACAAACAAACTTTTCACTTTCGGAATTATGAACCGTCGGAGTATCGAACATTCGGAAAAAACGACATGCAACCGTCACATCATGGAAGGGTATCAGAAACACTGCATATGCAAAAGGGCGTTCGTCAAGGCTGCCCATTATCAGCCCTATTATTATCTTAGTGGCAGAAGTACTAACAAATGAAATTCGAGAAAACAGAAAAATAATAGGGACAAACATTCCAACAAAAATATAAAAGTTCAAAATGTGGAAGAATTAAAGAAAACACAATCTGCTGATGATGCGACATTATTCAATAATTCAATGGAATCAGTAGATAATGTTATGAAAGAGTTAGATGATTTTGGATAGTTTGCAGGTCCAAAGGTTAATTGGAATAACTTGAACGAAAGTATTGAAAATTAAAGAATATATAAAAACATATAATATTGAATTTACAGAAGAACCAATAAAATAATTAAGAGTTTATGTTGGTAAAAATTATAAATTTGTAAGAAATATGAAATGGGGGGAGGGGGTTGAAAAGTTCATGACACGACTGACATATTATGTAAAATTAATAATAATAAAAAAATTAATAATTCCTCAGATTGTCTATGTAGGCACATCTGTTTAAATGCCTACTCATATATGCAAGACTTTACTTAGAACTATTATCATTTATGGAATTCTAGACGTGAAAATGTAAAACTGAATATTTGTATCTAGTCGGAAAGAAAAGGGGGGCTTGGTATGGTTGATTGTTTTTGAAAGCTAATTCACTTAGATTATCTTGGATATATCAATTTTTTAATGCAGATGATGCAATGTGGAAGACATTATTTTCATTTTGGACTGAATGAGTTGGTGGAATGCCGTTATGTTAATGGTATAACTGTCATATTAAACAGATGAAAGAGTTCCGTAAAAAGAGAAATTTTCCGATGTTTAATACGGATTTGCTATGCACATGGTCAGAAATTTTTTATGTAAATACTTATGATGTCAAAAATATTCCCAATGAAACACTTTGGAATAATAGTAATATTTTAACTGATAAACAGCCACTGCATTTCCTGTCATGGATAAAAGAAGGAATTATTCAAGTTAAACATGTCATACATAAAGGTACATGGAGAGATAACTCTTCATTTAATAAACACTTTGATGTTAAGAATTTGTTGTTTTTATTTAGTATGGCAAAATTTTATAAAAGCATGCCCAAAATATTGGTTGCAAAATTTACTCTTAAACAAAGCTTCAAATCTCAATGAAACAAACTACATTGAGACAGCTTTAGATGTTATAAACGTTGAATTTACAAAAGCGAAAAATTACTATAGTTTAATATCAGAAATCAGTATCAGAAACATTGTTTGGAAAGATATACTTAAGTTCAAATTTAATGAAATAAGAGACAATAATATCAAACAATATATATTTCAGAGGTTATTGCCCTTAAAAGGTAATCTCTTTACATGGAATGTTGAAAAGTCTAACGAATGTAAGATATGTAACGAAAAGGAAACTAGATCATTTTCTGTTTCATTGTAAGAGGGTATTTTACTGAATTTCTAAACGGCAAAACAACGTATGTCGAATTTTTATAAAAATTGACTTTTTGTCGAATTTGGCTTTGTACTAGTAAGTACAATCTAACTACCAATGAAATCTTGAAACCCGAATGCCCCCCGTCACTGAAATATGGCAACCCCTTCCCAAAATAAACGTTCCAGTTTTGCTGGCAAAACAACGTAAGCGGCGATACGCGGGCTCCTTCTCAGCACGCGCCCTTGGTGTTGACGGCAAAACAACGTAAACGGCAATACGTTGTTTTGCCGTGCTCACTTCTCCGATTCACAGTGTAAGTCGTCACATGTGTGTGGGTATGTGTGCGTATATATATATATATATATATATATATATGCGCGAGCGAACACCTCAGATAATTATGTATTTTCATGTGTTGTGCGAGCGAGCGCAGCGAGCGAGCTCACAAATTTGGGCATTTTTACATGCCCAAAACTGGACTTTTCATTACTTTAAAATTCACTAATCTGAAGTTTGACAAATTCTCAACAACTGATTGATTTTTAAATCATTTTCCTTGAAAGTTGGGTTATAGGCCATCCCCCATCTCTGAAAACTGGGGGATGTATACCACCCCCCCCCCATCCCCCCGGGGTGTACGCCCTGCATGTCGCACACACACCTCCACAGACAACTGGAAATGTGATAACAATAACCGTTGTCCACAGCTGGTGTCATAAATATACAAAATGAGATACGTTGTTTTGCAGTAGCAACTCCGTCACTGATCATGTTTATTGAGACATACGTTGTTCTGCCATAGCTGCATGCAGCAAAACAACGTATGTTTTAATTTATGCAAATTATTCAAATATGTGGGACTTTTGTAAAATTATTTTTTATTGTACACAATAATGATCTCTTCATCAATTCTCAGTCAGAGTGCGAAATACTGGACAAAGCAAAGAACTGAACTGTAGTTCGGTAAAGTTTTAAACTTGAATTACTGGAAAAGACGTTACGTGTAGATACATTGTTTTGCGATAACGCTTCTTATGCACAACTTGTAATATACAAAGATTACGTAAATCGGAGGTTTGGAGAAGTGCAAACCAATCCAAAAAGGTTAATAAAAAATTTTACTTCATCATAGAAATCATATTTGAAATACAAGGAAAATATCAAATACTTCGATAATGAAGAAGTTTTTTAAAATAATAATTATGTTGATCTTGTATATAATTCATGTATTTTCTTTTATTGTATTGTAAATATATGTACTGTGCATTTGAAATGGCATAATAAAGTCTCTCTGAAGAGGTTAAAAGAGAGAGAAAAGAAAAGAAAAGACTGTGTGGAGGTTGTGAGGATAAAAAAAAATGATTTCAATGCCTTTCCTTCTGTTTATTCTGGGGTGCATAATGATTTACACTCTTAAAAGGTTGAGTAAATTTAGTTGGGCAACCGATGGTTGGTTAAAAATGGTCCAACGTTGTGTAACTCAGTCTTGCCCAAATCTCATAATGAATCAACCAATTTGTTTAACAACTCAACATCAGTTGGGCAGATTTTAACCAATAGCTCTGTGGACAGTATGTTGCCCAGTGTTGGTTAAAAGTTGGACTTTTTTGCCCAATTATTTTAAGAGTGTAGAGCCATAACCTTGTCTGCTTGTCGGAATCATCGAGGTACTTTGACAGTGAGTTCGCTTTCCAAATTCACTTGACATTAAAAAAAAAAAAACATGTATATTTACATAATAATAGTGAACATATGTATGTATAAGAAAAAATGGACCGATACCATCAATTCAGGTCAGCTATTTTGAAGAGAAAACAGTTATCAAAGATCTCCATAGCGGTACTAAATTACATCACTTGTATAATTTTCCACACCTCATAGACATGCTGGCCTAATTATTGGTAGATTTAACAGTTAAACAATATTCTCTTAACACATACTATCTGTAAAATTGTGTAATTTTTTATACAATGGCGCTGCTTGGCTAACGACCCCTACACCGGCCATCCAGGCTATGTTTAGAGTTATCAAAGTTATTATCAAATCTTTTTATTCATCATATATGATTTGGGAAGAGGTTTTATTTCATGGTACCCATCTTTTCCTTTTATCATAGTGGATGTCCATTAAGCAACGGCTTAGGTGTAAATCATACCCATGCTACAGGTTAAAAAACAATCAGTATAGTGAAAAGTAGTGTCAGAAAAAATCATAATATGAATATTCACCTCTTATATCACGTAAGATGGGCGGAAAAGTTCTACAATTCACAGTTTACCTAGTGAGATCAAATATTACGGGTGAATCGAAAGTAGCAGTCCATGTGTAGATATATATTTGGTGGTATCTATACTAAAAGTTTTTTCTTACCTTTTGCTCGGATATTCCAACCAAGTAATCATAGGCTTACAAGGCGGGGGCTGCAGCCCCCCTGAGGATTTTGAAATTAGCAATATTCTGGCAACCACTACCTCATATTCTGGCAGCGAGGTGCCCGAATATGTAATTTCTGTACATTTCCACTACAAAACTTGTGAAAAGTTTTGGTTGCTCGCTTCGCTCGCATATATTAATAAGCTCGAAAGTTGATATTCGCGCAAAAGCCGTCAACCCCTTCGCGAAAATGTACCCATACGCCTATGCAAGAGTTTGCTAGCTTGAAGGGGTAAACGCTTGTTTTCTTGAGAGGAATGGCTTCCCCAGACTAGCATAAGCTTATATTCCTGTTCAAATTTTACCCTGACACAAAAGGAAATGTTTTGTTCTTGTACACAGAGGCTTACCGGATAAGTAAATGACTATTTGAAAAGGAGAAATTTTCTTTCATCAACAGGCTTTTGCTTGATATTTTTCAAGCTCTTCTCCTGTAAGCTTAAGCTTTTTACTTGCATGGACACGATGGAGATAGCCAGTCTGTACTTTTGCATCTTGAACTGCCTTCACTTTCTTTTTATCTGTTTAGAGCTAGAATTAACAAAAGTGAATATAATCAACTATAAAGCTGTTTTGTTACTTTTAAGAGCATGAGTAGGTCAAATCGCTCTCTTCAGTCACTTTGGAAAGTGAGCGAGGAGAAAAACTTTTGACAATACTTACTCCTCGACGCACAAACGGCTTTTGTATTATTTCCCTGAAGGAAGTTTGATCTTATGTTAGAGTGAACAACCCTAATGTAAATGTTCAGGTGCCAATTCACATGCCTGACATAGCAAAAACCCTATAAAAGTAGCATTTACTTGATAACCTTTTAATTACAGCTAAAGTAAACGCTAGTTTGAGGTATTTGGCCCATTTTGACCCATTGTTTGAACAGTTAACGTTAGCTCAACATTACAGCTCTCAGGCCAAGTGAAAGGTTCGCCCCTAGCAATCGGTAGAGCATATAGCTTTTCGCATCCAAGAAAATGCTGGTTTTAAAGGGATTGATTAACTTTGCCCAGGATTGAAAAAAAAATCACTGTTCCAGCTAATGGTGTAATCATGATTGTAAACCTCTAGGTCAGACAGGAATCGCCTGAGTTTAATAAGCTGATCGGTCGTTTATATATCAAGATATTTACGACTGAAAATTGATGTCGGGAAAGAGTACCACCGAACCCTAAAGAACTCTTACGGTTGGCATACCTCCCTCTGTCACAGGATACCGATAAAACCAAATTTATTTTCTCCTTTTTAGGATAGTAAACGGGTTCCATTTTCTCTCATACTTTCGCATATCCTTAATTATATGTAGTTAGAGGATTGCACACAATTCACTGGCATTTGAGCTGATTTCACAATTTCTCACAAAGTTAATCAATCCCTTTGATAGATACAGCCAATTACAGAGAGTTCCTTTGTTTTTTATCCCTGATGAAAATATCGAATATATCAAAGTAAATAGAACTGTATCGAATTATATCTGAAAGCAGTTGCGGTTTTAAGGGGGGCCACATCCGGCAGTGCCTCCCCCCCTTTGGAAAGAAAAGTATGCATTTGCGGCCCCCTTTTTTCGATTGTGACCCCTTTTTAGAACGAAAATCTTTTTTTTTTTTTTTTTTTTTTTTGCTTGTCAGAGAATTATGGAGGGGAACTAGACCCCCATAACCCCCCCCCCCCCCTTCACTGAGCGAATTTGAGAGGTCTCGCGATTTTATTTATTTTTTATTTTTTTATTTATTTTTTTTTGTCGACACATGCTCAACATTACAGCTCTCAGGCCAAGTGAAAGGTTCGCCCCTAACAATCGCTAGAGCATATAAGCTTTTAGCATCCAAGAAAATTTTGGTTTTAAAGGGATTGATTAACTTTGCCCAGGATTGAAAAAAAAATCACTATTCCAGCTAATGCTGTAATCATGATTGTAAACCTCTAGGTCAGACAGGAATCGCCTGAGTATTATAAGCTGCTCGGTCGTTTATATATCAAGATATTTACGACTGAAAATTGATGTCGGGATAGAGTACCACCGAACCCTAAAGAACTCTTACGGTTGGCATACCTCCCTCTGTCACAGAATACCGATAAAACCAAATTTATTTTCTCCTTTTTAGGATAGTAATCGGGTTCCATTTTCTCTCATATTTTAGCATATCCTTAATTATATATGTAGTTAGAGGATTGCACACAATTCACTGGCATTTGAGCTGATTTCACAATTTGTCACAAAGTTAATCAATCCCTTTAATAGATACGGCCCATTACAGAGAGTTCCTTTGTTTTTTATCCCTAATAAAAAATATCGAATATGTGAAAGTAAACAGAATTGTATCGAATTATATCTGAAAGCAGTGGCGGATTTGGGGAGGGGGGCACATCCGGCCCGTGCCTCCCCCCAGTTGAAAGAAAAGTATGCATTTGGGCCCCCTTTTTTCGATTGTGGCCCCCTTTTAGAACGAAAATCTTTTTTTTTTTTTTTTTTGCTTGTCAGAGAATTATGGAGGGGAACTAGACCCCATAACCCCCCCCCCCCTCCCACTGAGCGAATTTGAGGGGTCTCGCGATTTTATTTTTTTTTTCGACATGGTGATGATGATAATGGTGATGATTATGATGATGATGACGATTTAATGATGATGAAGGTGATGATGATGATTATGATGATATAATGATGATCATCATCATGATATAATAATGGTGATGATGATGATGATGATGATGATGATGATGATGATGATGAGAGTGATGACAGAAGAATAAAATCACATGCCAAAGGCCTTTTCATAGGCTCCGGCAATGTGGCTTCCACACAACATATGACGCATAGTAAACCACAGCACATCGGCTTCATGTAAAATAGTATAGAAGAAAATGTCCTAAAATGGCATGTACAGAAATGACCTTTTCTGCTATTAACTTGGCCTGTTTTGTTTCTTTATATACCTTATTTGGTATCATAGGAAAGAGCATTTCATGGTCGTAATTTTAAGACCACTTTCATAATTTTATGACAATCCTATCGAAGCGTGTGCTGCATGATAGATTTATAGGACAAAATGGCGTCTAAAACGTCACGCCTGACCGATTTTAAAAATCCGGCTTCGAGATTCTCTTCATTTTGCCTCAAAGAATGTGCCTGCAAAATTTCATGAAAAACAAACATTTTTCGGGGGGGGGGGGGGCCAAAGTAGGGAAACCTAATTGCCCCATAGACAATACGTGTAATGAAACTGTGTAGGATCCGTATTATGACCTGACTTAAATCGCGATTTACTGAAAACATTCTGTGAGACCATACACCGTGTTTGGTATCCCTGAGAAGGGAATTTCATTGCGGTCATTTTGAGTTGCAGCCATTAGCGCGCCATTGAAAATAAGCATATTATTCAATAATATGTAATGTAGGTAAATTTAGGTTTTTCTGCAATAACTTTGCGATGACGTCATGAGTTTTTATTAGATTTGGCTGACAGTTGTCATATACATATATACACATACCCACCAAAATTCAAAGACGTAGCTTAAATTTAAAGCAAGTTGAAATTATTTCGTCATTTCCGTAAATATCGTGATTTTGACGGGCAATTTTCTCAAAGTCGGTCAGCGATAAAGTATATATTTTTTTATTTGGCTGAAAAGGGCATATCTTGAAGTATCTAAATCCAAAAAAGGGTATGGGTTTACCCAGGCATGACGGAGATACGGCCACAAGAAAAAAGTCGTTTTGAAAACTTTAGAGGGCGCTATTTATATTATGCGGGATTACTGAAGCGTGAAATTTGGCAGTGATGTGTGTAATGACAAGAAAAAGCCACAGTAGAAATTCGTGACAAGAGGGGCATGAAGGGCATGTTAAAAAAAAAAGGGAAAGTAGTATAGAGCACGTCTTGCACTATCTAGAGCAATTTGTTATAAGTCTGTAGCATCTAGGATAGTGGAGATAGCTAGGCTTGAAGAAAGAAGGGCATGAAAAGGGCCCGAAAAAAAATGGCGCCTGCATGGTCATGCTTGCAGAACGCGAACGAGTGCAAGGCAATGTCGAAGGACGACATTGCAACTAGAACTGCAATCGTATCGGAACGATGTGCATGCAATGTCTTCCGTATCTTATTTTGTTGAGAAGTTGACAAGTGAAATATAAAGATATGCATGGTAAAACATGATATAAGATAAGATAGGAGAACATAATGCATACTGTGAAATGGGGAGATGATAGAATCATGAAAACAAGAAACAAAGAACAAAAAACGAAGAATGATGATGATAATGGTGATGACAATGTCATAAATAGCATAATTAGCATAATGAGTTAATTAGCATATGTGCAATATATGGACTTTTTTGTCATTGTTTATCCATAAAGCCTGAAAACATCAATAATACAACTTTTCTAGGGTTTTCTATGACGAATTCATTATGACACCAGTTTTTATTTTGAAGCAATGTAATTGTCGTAAAAAGCATAATTAGCACAATGAGCTAATTAGCATATATGTGCAACAGTGTTGTAGTGCCTTGATGCTCGGCCTTGGCCTTGAGGGTTCCAAGCCTTGATAATCTCCAAAAAATTCAAGGCATATGGAACTTTGCTATTTCTGAAAGTTAATTTTGGGGAAATATTTTGGTTATTTTGTGCAGTAACACTATAACACTATTTTCGACCGCGCACGGTCGGAATTTATGCCTCCGCCAGATCATTGCCCCTCCCATATGCATGCATGAGCCAAGTCTGAAGATGATCCGTCAAATGGTTCTTAAGTTATCACAAGAACAAGCCATTTCTATGTATTTTATTGAACTCAGTGACCTTGAACTTTAACCTCATGACCCCAAAATCTAATCAGACCATTGCCCCTCCCGTATGCATACATGAGCCAAGTCTGAAGTTGATCTGTCAAATGGTTCTTAATTTATTGCAAGAACAAGCCATTTTAATATATTTTATTGAACTCTGTGACCTTCAACTTTAACCTCATGACCCCAAAATCAAATCAGCGCATTGCCCCTCCCATATGCACACTCCAGCCAAGTCGGAAGTTGATCCGTCAATCAGTTTTTAAGTTGCAAGAACGAACCCATTTTTATGTAACATTTTTATGTATTCTATTGAACTCTGTGACCTTGAACTTTAACCTCCTGACCCCAAAATCTGCTCAGACCATTGCCCCTTCCATATGCACACTCCAGCCAAGTCTGAAGTTGATCCGTCAAATGGTTCTTAAGTTATTGCAAGAACAAGCCATTTTAATGTACTTTATTGAACCCTGTGACCTTCAGCTTTAACCTCATGACCCCAAAATCTAATCAGCGCATTGCCCCTCCCATATGCACACTCCAGCCAAGTCTGAAGTTGATCAGTCAATCGGTTTTTAAGTTATCGCAAGAACGAACCATTTTTATGTATTCTATTGAACTATATGACCTTGAACTTTAACCTCATGACCCCAAAATCTAATCAGCGTATCGCCCCTCCCATGTGCACACTCAAGCCAAGTCTGAAGTTGATTCGTCAATCGGTTTTTAAGTTATCGCGAGAACAAAACCCGTACGGACGTACGGACGGACGGACGACCCGAAAACATAATGCCTCCGGCTACCACCTACGGTGGGCGGAGGCATTATGTAGCTAATACAAAATCTACATGTTAGGTAATCATAACAGATGTGGGAAATGAATTCATGTTTTACAATTTTTTAGATTAATATGATAGAATAGTGATGATGATAATGATGACAATAATGATAATAATTATAATAATGATAATAATAATGATGATAATAATAATGATAATAATAATAATATTTACAATAATAACTTTAATAACAATGATAATAATAACAATAATATTAATAATAATGATAATAGTAATGATGATGATGATGATAACAGTATAACCGAATAAGATACATGAGCAGATTTGAACAAATGTAGTTGCATTTCTTATCTTTTTGAAAACAGTTTGTACGTTAATTTGAACGAAGTATTCCACCACCCCCTGCTGTCATTTGGTTCTTGAAGGCAATGCCTACTTTTCTCTGTGTGTGTGTTTGTGTGCGTGCGTGCGTGCGAACCTCCATCTTTGTATGTTCCATTTTCTCCTCCTTTCTTCACTAATACCTTAGCCTTGGCCTTGAGGTTTCAAGCCTTGGCCTTAGCCTTGGCCTTGATAGTCAATGCATTGGTCTTGACCTTGGCCTTGAACGTTTGGGCCTTGACTAAAACACTGTGCAATATATGTACTTTTTTGTCATTGTTTATACAGAAAGCTTGAAAACATAAATAATACAATTTTTTCTAGGGTTTTTTTTCACGAAGAATTAATTTATGACTCCAGTTTTTATTTTTGAGTAATGCAATTGTCGTTAATAGCATAATTAGCATATGTGCATCATGTGAACTTCTTTGTCATTGTTTATCTAGAAAGCCTGAAACTGGTGCGATGCAACATTTTAAAACACTTTTTAAAGACAACAAATTAGTTTATGATAAGATATTCCATGTAGATGTAGTATAATTAGCCTAATTAACATCCAAGAATCCAAGATTTTTCTGGATTAACTATATCAATAAATGTAAATATGCAAATTCACTTATTATGTTAATTACGCTAATTATACTACATCTACATGGAATATCTTCTCAAAAACTAATTTTATCCTTAAAAAGTGTTTTGAAATGTTGAATGTTAGATAAAAAATTAACTCATTATGCTAATTATGCTATTTACGACAATTGCATTACTTAAAAATGAAAACTAGTGTCATAAATGAATTCCTCGTCATAGAAAATCCTAGAAAAAATTATATTACATATGTTTTCAGGCTTTCGGGATAAACAATGACAAAGATCTCCATATCTTGCGCATATGCTAATTAGCTAATTATGCTAATAATGCTATTTACACAAATTGCATTACTTGAAATTAAAAACTGGTGTCATAAATGAATTCCTCATCATGGAAAACCCTAGAAAAGTTGTATTATTTATGTTTTCAGGCTTTCTGGATAAACAATGACAAAGAATTCCATATAATCATACGCTAATTAGCTAATTATGCTAATTATGCTATTTACGAGGACTGCATTACTTAAAATTAAAAATTGGTGTCATAAATTAATTCCTCGTCATAGAAAACCCTAGAAAAGTTGTATTATTTATGTTTTCAGGCTTTCTTGCTTGAGATTAGTAACATATTACACATTGCACATATGCTAATTAGATGATTATGCTAATTAGGCTTATCAAAAAAATTGCTCAAGGTTGCCAAGGTGGCAACCAAGCTGAATACTTCAATACCCATATCTACAACACAAATCAACAAAAAAAAAACCTTGTACTTAACAACTTTTCCCGGTCATGTACATGGTATATGGTACCGTCTACTGGACTATTAATATTTGAAGGGCACTGAGAAAATGATGCCGGGTTGGGGCGCTGACATGACGTCAACTCCTCGTTGTGAATTTGAAACAACCCCTTGGAAGGATCAGTAGATGAAGCAGGAGTAGCCAGTCAACTTTGCCAATAAACCCTAATCTCAAGTCAACAATGCGGTTTGCCAGCGATCGTTGCTGGAGGGGAGGAAGAGAGATTGACAGATTCACTGTCTGACCGGCGGTTGTCTGCAACAGCTGGAAATTGCATTATTACATAATATATTGGAATGCACCGTCAGGATGGCATATCATGGTTTCATTAATTTTTTTGTTCATGCCCTGCCTATTCATTTGCTTGTCTGTTATACAATGCTTCGTCTGTTTGGGCATGGACTTACCATGGTTACCACAAAGGAAGAGGGGGGGGGGGGGGGGTCAGTAAGAAATTTAAAATCAGAATGCTCAATTAAGAATAACGTCACTGGAGTCTTTTTAAATTTGTCGAAGAATGTGAGCCTTGATAATATAGGGGGAAAAATTGGGAGGATAAGAAGGCTGAAAGTAAGAGAGGTCACTTAAAGTATACAAGGCAAAGACTGAGTATTAAAGAAAAAATGAATTTCAAAAGAAAGAAATCATAGAAAGTGATAGGAGAACGAAAGATAGTAAAGTAGGCCGAATGATTTCATATATTTATTGAAACCTATACTGAAACCCCCTACTGAATCATTTATATGAATGTGATATAGTAATATTACCTTAAATGCCAATTTTAGTGCATAAGATAAATCGTAATAATTTGATTCTAAATGGTAAATATTAACAAGATTAAATATAACTCATATTAAGCAAAAACAAGCCTATAGTAAATGTCGATGCCAGTGATGCTATGTTTATACTTATCTTTATAAATGTTTGGCCTATATCGTATGTACTCATGATTGTAAATTTGACTGTAAAAGTGAGCAGTGCTAATTTCCACGTGTTTAAACATTGGGCCAATATATAAATACTATATTTTTCAAAACCCTGCCTGTGCTCGACTAGCACATTTAGTACATTAAGCTTTTTAAAAATCTTTCTCTTCTTTTTCTTCTTCTTCTTCTTTGGCCACATTAAAAATAGAAAAGGGGGAAAACTAGTATATCAAGAACAAACGATGTGTTAATACGACCCAAATTAGGCTTCTCGCGCTTCACTAAATAAATATCAATAGTCTTGATACTAAAAATATGTTTGATGTATCCAAGCATTTTTTTCATTTCTAATCCAAAGGGGAGAGTTTTATTTGGAATTGTAAAAAAAACAAAAAAACTTTTAAATCTATAATTTTAATCATTATTCACACACTGCTTATGCGGCCGACTCAAGTACGATATCCTAGTCGGACCTTCACTCACGGCGTATATTATGGCCGACTTCCAACACGATATGCTGGTGCCTCACCTTCACACACTGAGTATGTGGCCGACTTCCAGCAGGGTATGCTAGCTGGTGTCTCACCTTCACACGCTGTGTATGTGGCCGGCTTCCAGCACGGTGTGCTGGTGTCAAAACATTTACACGCTGTAATGTGAATGTGACCGGATTCAAGCACGCCGAGTCTGACCATCTACAATGTACCTAAGTAGACAATGCGTACCTTTTGTTTTATATGCATTGTACAGACAGAAACTTTTTCAATTTCAGTATTAAAAGTTTATAGTGACAGAGCACTTGAGGTTCTGAACAGAATTAGGGTGCCTGGAAAAAAAGAATTTCGTTTAGAGGTAGGCCTATAAATTTCACAATAATTTCTGAATTTGAAAAATAGGAACCTTCAAACCAACTGAAATGCAATATTCTGTTTAAAAATCCAGTCACGTCTTTCGGATGGTGACGTAAAACAAAGGTCGGTCCAACAAGGCGTAAAATATCAAATCTGATTGATACACGTCTGTAAAAACCAAGCCCCTGAAGCCGCCGCCATTACACGGTAACATTTGGCCACGATTTGAACGCGCCCGACTCGGAGCAGCAGCGGGCCAAGTGACCAGCAGCATCCGCTGGGCTCCATTCCTGTGTGGCATGGTCGGAGTTAGACTGAGAGTAATCAGAAACAGACTGCAAATTCGAAAGCTCAGCCTCAGATTGCTCGTCCTCAAAATAAATTTCAGATGAATAGCAACTTCCAGTGTCCGACTTTGACTCTGTTTTCTTCTTTTTTCTTCTGCATGCCAGAATGTATAAGAAGATACGAAACGGAGGATAAACTATGAAAAATACGCTCCTTGAAAATACAGACTGCGACCGGCCAAGGTTGGGGAAAAGGCGCGCTTTCATGAGGAACAGCTCTCGTCTAAAAGGAAAACCCCCACTTGACTTTTATCACTTCCAGACGCTGGAGATTGCAGGAAGCTTAAAAGTAAACATAAATCATGACAAATCCCCTGCCCACTCCCCCGCCGAGAAGTGACCTTGACAAGGTGGTAGAGAGAGAGAGAGAGAGAGATGGAACAGGGAGAGGAAGAGAGAAAAAGAAACATGCAGGGGTTTTCTGAGTTTAAAAATTGTTACTAAATACGGATCAATTGCATAGGAGTAGAAATAATACCCTATATCCCCCAAATTTATTACCAGAATGGTATATTTTTTGTGAAAAATCAGTGTACATGTATTGTATTTTTAAAAATGATACTTTTCATATCTGGAGAATGGGTATATTTGGAGGTGTGTCTTGACGCCTTTTTTTTCCAAATGGGAATGGGTAAATGCAATCTTGAGGCAAGCTAGCGAGGATCGGTGGTGGTCACGGTGCCCACCACTGGCCCTTGAGGGGGAAAACCGCGCTGCTAGGAGGTGAAGAAAATGGGGATAAGAAGAACTTGATAATGATTATGATAATGATTATTATGACAACAACAATAATAGTAATGATAACAATGATGATGATTATTATTATGATGATGATTATGATGATGAGGAGGATAGTAACAGGTTAAAACGAGAAGAAAAGGATGAGGTCATGAAGAAGGCAGAATAAATATGATGAAGACACGCCCGACAAAAAGCACCCGTCAGAGAGAGAGAGAGAGAGAGAGAGCTCACGAGAGAGGCGGGGGTTGAATCAAGAAAGGTAGGGGGGCCAAGCGGAAGGAGGGTCTCATTTGCCGTGGTATACCAAGTATACCAAGGAGTTATCACATCTGTGATAACTCCTTGATATACTACTGCTTGGGTCCCACACGTGTACTTCTTGCCAACCTCAAACCCCACACAGCCTGTGGCCCTGACAACCTGCCTGCGTACCTGCTGAAAGAAGTTTCAAGTGAGCTAGCTCCAGTTCTTTCCCTCCTATTCAATGCCTCACTCAAACAGGGAAGAATTCCTCATGAATGGAAAGTAGCCAACGTGGTCCCCATTTTTAAGAAGGGTGACAAGCACAGAGCTGAGAACTACAGACCCATCTCCCTAACTTCTATCATCTGTAAGATCGCAGAGCACATCATACACAGCCAAATCATGCATCATCTGGACACACATAACCTCCTAACAGACTGTCAATTTGGCTTTAGAAAGAGACGATCTTGTGAGTCACAGCTTCTTGTAACGGTAAATGACCTTGCGACAGGACTCAGAGATAAGCAACAGATTGATGCCATTCTCCTTGATTTTTCAAAGGCCTTCGATCGGGTACCCCATGAGCGTCTTCTTCTTAAACTGAAGCACTATGGAGTCAGAGATCAACTACTCTCATGGATTCGGGATTTCCTCCAAGGGCGAACCCAGCAAGTCCTACTTGAGGGGAAGAAGAGCAACATCACCAACGTCACATCGGGAGTACCTCAGGGCACTGTTTTAGGTCCCCTTCTGTTCTTGATTTTCATCAACGACCTCCCCGATTGTGTCTCCTCATCCATTCGACTCTATGCTGATGATGCCCTCCTATACAGAACAATTAATTCCAATGATGACATTGAGTCCTTACATAGGGATCTCGCAAATGTTCAGGAATGGGAGAGGAAATGGCTCATGTCCTTTAATGTCGACAAATGTGAGGTGCTGAGGATTTCAAACAAGAGAAAGCCTATCATCGGAGCATTCCCTTATTCCATCCATAGGACCGCCCTCCGTACGCTTGATGAAGCAAAGTACCTCGGAGTCATCCTCCACCGAAACCTCAGCTGGAAACCTCATGTTCACTCCATCTGTAAGAAGAGTAACAGCACACTTGGCTTCCTTCAACGCAATCTGAGGAAATGCCCTGCTAGCATAAAGGAGCAAGCATATAAGACCTATGTCCGCCCAATTGTTGAGTACTCTTCTTCAGTTTGGGACCCTCATACCAAAGAGCTAACCTCCAAGATCGAAATGGTCCAGCGGCGTGCAGCCAGATTTGTGAAGGCTGACTACAACCAACAGAGCAGTGTCACACAAATGCTGAAAGATCTACAGTGGCAAACTCTCCATGAACGACGAGCCCACAGCAAGGTCATCATGCTGTATAAAATTGTCAATGGACTAATTGCCATTCCAGCTGCGCCGCCTTTCTTGTACCCTTCTTCCGACTCAACCAGAGGACATCACCTACAATTCAAACAACAACACTGCAGAATCCTTTCCTACCAGTACAGCTTCTTCCCCAGCGCTATCTGCTTGTGGAATGTCCTGCCTGCAACAGTGGTTTCGGCTCCGTCTACTGAATCTTTCCGGAGCCGTCTTGCACCACTCACCCTCCGTTAGCTCTCCAGTTGAGACGCATCTTTTTACTCGCACAGTAGCCTAGTTCTTTTTCACTGCACTCAATGTCATGTGTTCTTGTGATTGCGGCCTCAACAATCAAGTACGACTATACTCTGCAAAGAGGACTGTACTCAACGGAAGAAGAAGAAGTGTACAGTGCATAGCTGTTTTGAGCGCGGGTTGTTTGAGAGTTCGTCGACACCCGCATTGAATTGGGAAAGCGTTCTTTTTTTTTTAATAGTGGCAGAGTGAGGGAAGGAGAGAACTGGATAAAAGGTGAAAAAGACGAGAGAGAGAGAGAGAGAGGGGGGGAGGGAGAGAGAGAGAGAGTGAGAGAATCAAACATCTCCACGAGGGGCCAAGTGGAAAGAGGGTCTCCGATTTTTTTTTTTTTTGATTTTTTTTTTTTTTTTTTTTTGTTAGTGTTTTTATTGAAAAACTAAACACAACATACATGTGTGAACAAAAGAAGGTAACAAATGAATATACTTACTTAACTACAACTACTCGATAATGAAAACCTATACTTTATTACAAGGGGGAAAGGGTAAAAGTACCCAACACAACACAACATAACACATCACAAAACACTCAACAAAACTATTTGCCGTCATACTACTTTGGTCGGAGCGCGGGTGTGCGGGTTGTTTCAAAGTTCGTTGACACCCGCATTGAATTGAAGAGAGGGAGAGAGAGAGAGAGTGAGAGAATCAAACATCTCCACGAGGGGCCAGGCGGAAAGAGGGTCTCCGACTTGCCGTGGTATACTGCTTGGGTCGGAACGCGGGTGGTGGGTTGTTTCAAAGTTCGTTGACACCCGCATTGAATTGGGAGAGCGTTGTTTCAATCATTATGTTGGCCCTCAGACTTACGGGTCGGGGCTGGCTGAAATTTTAATTCTCCATTATTTTATAGGAAGGTAAAAGCAGTAAAAGGATGATCACATAACCAGAGAGAGAGAGAGAGAGGCGAATAACACTGAGCTTATTACCAATTTAAGGCGATAGCCAGATAGATCTGGCCTGTAAGAGGAACGATTTGAAGGAGAGGAGGAATGAGACTTTTTTTTTTAATAGTGGCAGAGTGAGGGAAAGAGAGAAATGGATAAAAGGTGAAAAAGACGAGAGAGAGAGAGAGAGAGAGAGAGAGAGTGAGAGAACATCTCCACGAGGGGCCGAGCGGAAAGAGGGTCTCCGATTTTACTTATTTTTTGTTGTTTTGTTGTTTTGTTGTTTTAGTGTTTTTATTGAAAAACTAAACACAACATACATGTTTGAACAAAAGAAGGTAACAAATGAATATATGTACTTAACTACAACTACTCGATAATGAAAACCTATACTTATTACAAGGGGGAAAGGGTAAAAGTACCCAACACAACACAACAATCACAAAACACACTCAACAAAACTTATTTGCCGTCATCATGCTTGGGTCGGAGCGCGGGTGTGCGGGTTGTTTCAAAGTTCGTTGACACCCGCATTGAATTGAAGAGAGGGAGAGAGAGAGAGTGAGAGAATCAAACATCTCCACGAGGGGCCAAGCGGGAAGAGGGTCTCCAACTTGCCGTGGTATATTGCTTGGGTCGGAACGCGGGTGGTGGGTTGTTTCAAAGTTCGTTGACACCCGCATTGAATTGAAGAGAGGGAGAGAGAGAGAGAGTGAGAGAATCAAACATCTCCACGAGGTGCCAAGCGGAAAGAGGGTCTCCGACTTGCCGTGGTATACTGCTTGGGTCGGAACGCGGGTGGTGGGTTGTTTCAAAGTTCGTTGACACCCGCATTGAATTGGGAGAGCGTTGTTTCAATCATATGGCACCCTCAAACTTACGGGTCGGGGCTGGCTGAATTTTTAATTCTCCATTTATAAGAAGGTAAAAAGCAGTAAAAGGATGATCACATAACCAGAGAGAGGCGAATAACACTGAGCTTATTACCAATTTAAGGCGAGCGCCAGATAGATCTGGCCTGTAAGAGGAAATAGAAGAGGAGGAATGAGAATTTTGGAAAAAGTGAGAGAGTGATCGAGGGAAAGAATACTGGATAAAAGGTGAAAAGACGAGAGAGAGAGAGGGGGGGGGGTCAAAAGATTTGCACTTTTAGACAGACAAGAGAAAAGAAAAGAAAAATGGAAAAAAGGAGAAAAGAAACGGATCATGAGAAGGGGACTTGGGTGTGTAATGTTAATGATATTTATTTATTTATTTGAACAGACACCTTTGCATCGGTGGTACACACATCATATCATGCGGTGCGTTCACAGCAGTAAAAAAAAAGTTAAAAGCAACTTAAGAATAAGATGTAAAACATATATGAAAATACATGGAGATAATAAAAGCGAAGAACATAGTGGAGCATAGCGAACTGAAGGACTTGAAAAGGAAGGAGTCGTAAAGAGAGAGGAGTGAAACCGCAGAAACCGCACGCAGCGTTGTAAGAGCAACTTTATCAGCTGAGATGAATCCCTGGGGGACCATGCGGGATTAGGCATAGTGACCTCGCTTCTGCATGCAGCTATATACTGCAAATTCTGGGTTACTTCAACACCCGTGCAAACTTGCAATCTCGCGGGTGAACTCACAACGACATCTAGACGTAATGGGGCGCTGATAAGAAGGGAGTGAAAAGGTTTGACAAGACAAAAACTAGCAAAAACAGAGTACTCAATAGTCCACGATAAAAATGCAATCAAAGAGCACAGCCAAGTCGAATTTTTAAGATCAGATCGAGAAAAAAGAGACAAATTGATCGTTTTGCACTTCAGGTCGAATTTCCAGAATACTGAATACATCATAAGCTAATTGTTTCCGGGGTGCATATGAATATATTCCATATGTAAATACGTATTGGTGAGCTGGTGATATGAAATTATTGTAAATTAATCAAATATAAGCATATGAGGCCCGTATTTATGAAGGCAGACTAACCCTGATTTTTTAAGTTCATTGATTTGTGGATACCTGCATTTGTCAACATTTCCGTTCCATAAACATTGATTCAATTTTTAAACGAAATTGATAATGAATATTGAACAAAATATGAAATGAAAATGAGATCAATACAATGAAATAGAATATAAAGAAAAATAGGCTGATCTAAAGAAATTTTGGAATTAAGCATGATAAGTGAAGACATATCTTATACTCATATTTTCGATCAGTGGAACTTTATTAATTTGCATACAAAGCTTTTTATGACGACAGTGCTAATATACTAATACGTGACTGATAACGCATATTTTATCTTCGATATGTTTACTCAACTCAAACTGTGTAAAACATGACTCCCATAAAATCCATAAGAATGATGATATTTTCATATTCCGGAAGAATAAAACGTGTGATTAAAGACGTTAATTGGAAGTAACCAGTTTATATAAACAAGTAGACACGCTCCTCTCTATTGAATTTTTAAGTAGAAAATGCAAAATAGAAGAAAAGCTTCCCAATTTACTTTATTGAGTAAGATAGGGTTCAGAAAAAATACTGCTTATGGTAGAGAAAAGGAAATTAATTCAATTTCACTTCAAACAGAACATGCTATATCTCGGTTTTATCACTGCAAAAAAAGAGAAATGTTCAATATTTTTTTTTAATTTCATTTCGTTTTTATTTCACACACCAAGACATAAATATCACATATAAGTCTGATATTATATAAATGTACAGAAGGCATGAGAACAATAAATATTTTATTTTATTTTATTTTATTTTATTTTATTTGAATACGGCATTAAAAAAAACCTGCCCTCAGCCGCAAGGCTGTTTTTCAGCAAGTCCATACATATTTAAAACAATAAAGAAAAGTAACAATAACAACAACAACAACAAATATTTACAAAAATTTACAAGTTGCAAGAATAAAAACAAAATTTGCAAAAGAAAAGAGATAGAGAAAGAATAAAAAGAGAAGAAATGATTTACGAACAAAAATATGTCATGATAAAGCCTCAGGATTATGTTGGTTTGTTTTTTTCTAAAAAACTCGCTGGAAAAATATTTGAGATGCATTTTATGAAGGCCTGTAGATTGTTTTGTGTTCTTACAATTTGGGTTAGTTTGTTAGAAATTTGACTGACTGTGTATAGTGTGTTTTTTGAGAACGTTTGTGTGGGGTTTGGGAAGTAAAATAATCCGTTCACTATCTCTCAAAGAGTAGTGTTGTCTTCTGAGTTCAATTTTGGAACATAATACATCAGAAAAGAAAAATACATTACAGTATTGAATATAACAAGAGAAATATGGTGGAGGAAGTGATATTGTGTTCGACGATAAAAATGGTTTGTGAGGCAAACCTAAAAAGGCCCAAAGGGCCTGCAGGCAAGGTAGCCCGTACAAGAATATTGAGTGCATCTGTCTCTCAAGAAATTAGTTATATCCGTCTGGTTATATAACCGGACTAACTCAAATTAAGATGGTTTTTATTTTTTATTTGTTAAGTGTGAATTAAAGATAACAGGATAATTCAATTTGATTTTTTAAATTTCTCATATTTGCCCTCAAAAGAAGATCTCTATAGATGATGTATTTTCGATAAAAATAAATGTACACAGTGTGACGAAGGGAAAACGACTTCCATTCTCTGTTGAATTGTAAGTTAGTACGATTGTCTTTGAAAATCATTGACAGATTATTGTCAATTGTCAATCCAATAACCAGTTCCATTCTTATTTTACTCGAAGTTCTTCAGATTATCATTTGTCTCTAAATAGAACAAATGTTGGTTTAGTAAGTGTATTTTATAGAGGTTCCAAGATCTGGAATGAATTGCACCCAGATATAAAGTTAAGTCCATCTTTAAACTCACTCAAACGCAATTATAAGTCATATTTACTCGAACAATATTAGGCACTTTGTCTGGCATCATACATTGTCTGTGTCCTGGTTGATTAACTTTTCTTTCAAATCCTATATTACTGACCATATTATACATGTATCTACATTTTATCCATCCAATATGCCCATTTTATGTATTTATTTATGTATATACCAAAGGTGTCAGCCTTTTTATAAAGCTCCTTGCTTTTCTTGCTGTCTCCTCTATCTTGTAATTTTATATTTTGTACTGATTTGTATTTGTACGTATTTTTTTTAAACTATTGATGGAAATAAATAAATAAATGAAAAATGAAATCATTCTTACACGATAATTGTATATAGATATATGATAAGAATAAGCGATTGGCTGCAAACTATAAAATGTTGCGTACGAATTACTAAATCTTATTTGCAACGTTTAAGCCAAAATAAAATACAGTATTATCGAAAGTCATTTAAAACGATTTTAAAGGTAAACAATACAAAGCCAAAAGCTGATATCAATGACGTGACACACTGATTATTTATCATATGTATATAAGTTATTGATAACAATAATACCCTCATATAATGGGGGTGATGATGGTGATAATATTTTAATGATAATAATAATGATAATAATAATGATGATAATAACAACAACAATAATAGTAATCATAATAGTAATCATCATCAAAATTATGAGAGATCAGGTTTTTGAAGAGGGGGACATGCCCATTTTTACTGGCTTACTGGTGGGGGAAATAACGATTTAAAAAATAGATAAATGAATAAGATCATTTGAAAAAATCAACGACCGAAAAAAGGGATAAAAGAAAAAAGGAAAAAAAAAAAAAAGAAAGATAGGGAAACAATTAAGTTCCATCAAATGTACATAAGGTCAAGCCATTATTTCCGTAGGTTTCGTATTATAATCGTTACTGGTTTCACAAAGTGACGGGAGTGAGGAAAATCGTATATTTTTTCATTTGCATTTTTGAGTTTTTTGCATTTTTGGACATCACGCTAACATCTTGAACCTCACAAAGTTTCAGACCATAATGGTTTCTAATTATGTAACTATGGCTATAATGTCAACAAGAAAATACCTAGTAAAAGGATTTTCTGTTTTCACGAAGTGACGGCTTACCCGTTTGCTTAACGTGAGCGGCTTAGGCCCGTCACTTCGTGAAAACAAAAACAGCACGTCCTAGATGTGAATTTGTGTTTACGTGCAACTTTTGGTGTGTGCCGCTGGCAAGACACACAAAAAAAGAGGGCTTCGGAACTAGTGTATCATGAAAGGTATGGTCTTTGGAACTACTAACATTTTGGAAAGTCTATGGGGTGTGTATTTATATAAGTGGGGTTAATTCGCATCCATGCGCTCAGCTTGAATGCAAACTGAACTGGATTGGAACCGGATTGAAAGCAATGGGGAAAGCCCGGAGGAATTAAGCACCTGGAATGAGACTCGTTTTCAACTTTTTACCAAAATTGATTTTCTTCGAAACGGGCCGGAACGACGGAATGAAAAAAGCAGTGCTTTTGAACGGTTTTCTCTCTTCTTTTTCTCAACAAGAATAAAAAAAATGCTTTGCTTTGGAACTGCAATTTGAGTGTAAAAATGGGGGCCTTCTCGGCGGCACATACCCACCGCACACTATATACTGAGTGCTGAGGGGAATGACGCTTAAAGGGTACCAATCATCAAAAAATATTTTACTCTGTATGTTAGAGGTTCCATGTCATTCAACTATTTTCCAAATATGGGCTTCTAATATCACTTCTATGAAGAACACGATAAAAACTACTTTCGAAAAATCAACTGAAGGCAATTTCAATAGCCCTGTCTGTCACCTTTAGAAATGTGCGAACATTACAATGGCGTATTACGTAATCCAAACCTGAATTCTATGGGCGGTACAATAGGCCTTTGAAATTGCCCTTGAGTTTATTTTTCGAAAGTAGTTTTTATCGTGTTGAAGAGATATTCCAAGTTTGACTATACTCTCTATAAGCATAAAAGCGACTCGTGAGTAGACTTCTCAACACACCCGTACGCGCTCGCCAAGATAAGGGCTCGCGCGGAACCCAACTCTTAGGTTCAGCACCTTCATGTCATCCTTTATTTCCTTCATACTCCTAAACTGTTGACCTATAGAATTTCAAATTAAGTTCTTTGAGGTTATTTTTATATTTCCTAGTGGTATACAAATTTTATTTCAGGTGGTTGGTACAATTTAAATGTGCAGTCATCAAGTGTCATATATTTTACACGTGCGCGGCTGAGAGCCGTCACTTCTTGAAAACAAAATCAAAGCTTGTCCTTGAATTTGTGTTTCCACGAAATGACGGTTATGTTTAAAGCTCATTCCCCCCCCCCCCCAAATATAAAAAAATTATGCAAATAATTAAACATAGAACTAAACATTGAAATATGATCTATCCCAGGATACAAAATTTCTTCACCCTTTATACATTAAAGAGGTTGAGATAATTGTTTAAACCTTTGAAAGCGATTTATTCAAAACTAACTTTCTTTTATTTGCGCGCTCAGCCGTCACTTCGTGAAAACAGGGACGAATATGGCCTATCCTGTTTCGTCTTTAGTTTGGTCCATCTATACTGAATTATTAGAATGAAGTCTACTCCCTCTACAAAAATTATAGAAAAATGAATTTTTATGGTTGCATGCTAGAAGGCTGAATTTTCTTAATATCTCCTAGGCCAGGAGCCTGTCCTGGAATAGGACTTCACCTCATTTTTATAAGATTTGACTCCTTAAAGTTACTTGACTATCTAGGTCATTGACAAAACGGTTGTCAGGATGACTGTAGCCGTCGGATTTAGCCCCCAGAGCCCTTGAAAGAGACCCCAAAGTCGGGTCGATTTCACCCTTGAAGCCCAGGGATTACATTTTGTCAGAAGGAAGAGCTATGGATGTGCAATAAAAAAAATATAAAAACTATCAAAATTGTCCATCGGGAAGGGGGTGTCAGACCCTCTGAAACAAAAACCCATAGTGCCCTTTGACCAGTCAGACCAAACTTCGGAAAACCGAGCACAGGTATATACTCCGAAAACGGCGTATGAATATAGAGCCCTCATCGTTCAGTGCGAGGCAGTGTGTATAAAAGGCATTGGGAAAATCTTGCAAAGTCAACCTACGAACGATATATATATATTTAAAAATAATGCTGCGTGTCAATTATCTTCAAAATCCTTGAATGATTCGTCATATGAAATGACTTTCAAATGACAAACATTTGAAATAAATATATCAGCAGCATTATTTTAAAAAAATATATTATCAACAGCAGGTCGACATTGCACGATTATCCCCCATGCCTTTTGTACACACTGTCTCGCACTGGACGATGGGGGCTCTATATTTATCTTGCTCCATACTCCGTTTTTGGAGTATATACCTGTGCTCGGTTTTCCGGAGTTGGGTCTGACTGTTGACAAAGCTTCGCCCCCTAAAATGCTCTGTATGTAAGAAAAAAATATTTCCCCTTCTAATTAGATATCTCAGAAGTGATTTTTTTCAGTTCAGTTCAAATTTCCTTTACGTAATTCTAAGTATAGTAGTTTTCTTGAGATGCAGTTTGGTGTCCATTGGTCATTTTATCAATAAGTTATTCAATTGTGAAAAATGTATAGCTTTCTTAAAAGTAGCCAGGCAAAAAAATATTGTCAAGATTATATAAACACGCCAACTGACCATCTGAAAAGGCTTAATAGAGGATCTTGCAGCCACATACCACATATACCTGAAAAGCTCTTCTATCATGCCTATTATGCCTTCTTAATCAGGTGACGGTCCCTCGGAAATTACTTCAGGGGGATTCCTCCCCCCTTGAAATTTTTGAAAATAAGACAAATAGTAAATAATGAGTTAAGGCTACAGCACACTATTTAGGCTCTGAAGTGCTCTAGAATGCAAAGTTTCGCTATTTAAACATTTAAAAAAAAATCTTCTCGCTTGGTTGCTACCCACCCTCGCATAAGAAAATGTTTAAACGGGTATATATTGGCAAACAGGAGTAGTCGCCCGAAATGCGAAAGTCGAAAGACTTGTCTACATGATGATTAGACGCTACTACGAGAAGTGGGAAAAGGGATGGTATTGATCTCAGAGTTTGAATTGCCTGTGCTATCAAATGCAAATTTCAGCTTACGGGCAATTTTTTCCCGCTCGGTCGCTACGCAACCTCGCAAATATTATCTAATTTATCAAAGTCATCACTTGAATGCAACATTTAATCGTACAGAAAAATGCATACTATTTGAGGGAGAGACGGGATGTGACCACCCCATCCCCGAAGCAACGGATCGATATCCTAGCAGTATACATTGCGTTCATGGCGTTTTAGATTATTACTATTCTTATAATTGGTTCAACTCCATCAAAATTATTTGTTCATTACACCAGTGCCCATTTCAATCTTACAGTTTTGATACCATACTTTTGTATTGCCATCATTAAAAAAAAGGTAAAATGTTTATTGAACAGGTGTTTTATTTGTATTCCTTTGTGACCGAAATATTTCACATCCCATGAAATACTCACATAGTGCAAAGAAGAGACAGTAAAACGACATAATCTAGGCCTACTCTCTTGAAGAAGATTCCATAAAGAATATTAAACTTTATATTCCACATACTAAGAATCTTGCTGTTAGATTGGTCAAAAGTTAATCACGTGAGAAAGCGTAGTTATCCCCATCAATCGACCCGAGAAGAAAAGTTCGTGACCTTGACGGAATAGTACTTATATGTTTCGCTGATCTCTTCAGTCCATTATAGAGTCACAATGCGTTATCAATATTTTGGGTACGCTCGAAATGAAAGTGCGTGACCTTTACGAGTAGCTCCATGAGCGTACTAAAATAAGCTTGAATAAGCGCGCATTGCCCATTCTCGCTCTTAATGTGCGCACCCGGGTACTAGGAGGCCGGTTTATGTAATGGTGGTTTTAACTTCTTTTGTGAATTCGGGCCTAAATGTCTTTTTAGAGAAGTAGACAATAATTTTCTTTCTCGTACCAGTTAAATGTTTCAGATGTGGAATATAAAGCAAATAATCACCTTTTGATTTCAGGCGATGAGACGTACTGTCACTTCCTCGGCGATCTGAATGTGTACGCTATCTTTCCTCGCTTCGGCTTCGGAAAGATAGCTACATCCAGATCGCCTCGGAAGTGATAATTTGTCCCATCACCTTCACCAACGGTAATTATTTGCTTCATTCAGTAAAATATTTTTCCATTCCATTGTCTTAGCTGTTGCTTTCGATTTGGCTGTTTTCTTTATTTCCCTTTTGCATCTGAGGCACCCAAATACCAATACAATTGTTAGTATTACACAAATATAAACAATATTATAAATAATGTGGAATCTTGTAAAATTGCAGGATTTTACACAATAATTTTTAAGATTTGATATGTGTTCAGTTGGCATAGTATTATGCGTGTTGAAGGAATCAGGGGACATTGCCTTTTCCCTGGTCATGATGGAAATGGCGTTAGCTGTTGTTGGTTTCAGTGAGGCGGGTGTAGTTTGAATAATTTCTTGTGGTTTATAAAGTGCAGCTTGAAAGAAATCATTGCAGTCTCCAGGACCCTTCTCATAATTTGCTTCATGTGAACAGCACTCAATATCATCTTTGATATCCATCCAAAAGACTGCGCTTACATGTGTTACTGATATAACAGGAGGGATTTGAAATGTTGTCTTAGTACCACGTTGATAACATATGAGCTGCCCACCACCATCGCTGCCTACCGTTGCTTGGCAGTAGACTTCACGAAGAAGAGATGAATAAGGAGAAGAATTAATATCACATTCTGCTCTACCGGGTGGAAGAATAATATCCACAAACACGTCGAATTGACTTACTAAGCGTTTAACCCTAATCACATGCTGTGATACAACCCAAACATACACACCTCTGTCTATTTTCGAAATGTTTTGGATGAGCAGTTCAACTTGCAAGATGTCTTCTATCCATGTTGCATTAATCATAAATCGATCACGTTGACTTGGATTCAGAGCATCTAGCTTCATCGTTCCATTGATGTTAAATGGCTGACTCACATCTAATCTGAACATTTCCCAGGTGTGCTGAGAATGGTCATCAAGTGCATAAGAAAATGGGATGATTGCCTCTGTTCCAAGGCGGAAGCTGTAAAATTCTAATGCATTATTTTGTCTCGTAATAAGTGATGCGATAAACACGAATATTGTAGCCCTATTACACCAGCTGCAGAAATGTACTTTCCAGAGCCACGCCATCCTTAATGTCCCTATAATGATACAACAAATTGTAAGTAAGTTTTCATTAGAATACCATTTTGCTGATTTAAAATAGAAACCTTTTGCATTCATGTACAATAATTATTCACAGGCCTGCACACAAAAAACACACATTCTTAATTATACATGTATATGTACGGAAGCTTAAAAGTGCACCGAGAAGTCGACTTGTGTAACACGCCAAGGCGCCTTCTTTTGGCCAAAGAGGCGAGAAGGCGACTTGTACAAACTCGCCAAGGCGCCTTGTTTAAGACGAGAAGGCGAGAAGGCGACTTGTACAAACTCGCCAAGGCGCCT
Organism: Heliocidaris tuberculata; assembly: GCA_025618425.1. Taxonomy (NCBI): domain Eukaryota; kingdom Metazoa; phylum Echinodermata; class Echinoidea; order Camarodonta; family Echinometridae; genus Heliocidaris; species Heliocidaris tuberculata. Next base: position 1,270,611 of record CM046837.1, read on the forward strand.
TGTTTAAGACGAGAAGGCGACTTGTACAAACTCGCCAAGGCGCCTTAAGGCGAGAAGGCGACTTGTACTAACTCGCCAAGGCGTCTTGTTTAAGACGAGAAGGCGAGAAGGCGACTTGTACAAACTCGCCAAGGTGCCTTGTTTAAGACGCGAAGGCGAGAAGGCGACTTGTACTAACTCGCCAAGGCGCCTTGTTTAAGACGAGAAGGCGAGAAGGCGACTTGTACAAACTCGCTAAGGCACCTCGTTTAAGACGAGAACGCGGGAAGGCGACTTGTACAAACTCGCCAAGGTGCCTTGTTTAAGACGAGAAGGCGAGAAGGCGACTTGTACAAACTCGCCAAGGCGCCTTGTTTAAGACGAGAAGGCGAGAAGGCGACTTGTACAAACTCGCTAAGGCGCCTTTTTTAAGACGAGAAGGCGAGAAGGCGACTTGTACAAACTCGCCAAGGCGCCTTGTTTCGGTCAAGAAGGCGAGAAAGCGACTTGTACAAACTCGCCAAGGCGCCTTGTTTCGGTCAAGAAGGCGAGAAAGCGACTTGTACAAACTCGTCAAGGCGCCTTGTTTAAGACGAGAAGGCGAGAAGGCGACTTGTACTAACTCGCCAAGGCGCCTTGTTTAAGACGAGAAGGCGAGAAGGCGACTTGTACTAACTCGCCAAGGCGCCTTGTTTAAGACGAGAAAGCGAGAAGGCGACTTGTACTAACTCGCCAAGGCGCCTTGGTGAGTTTGTAAAAGTCGCCTTCTCGCCTTCTCGTCTTAAATAAGGCGCCTTGGCGAGTTTGTACAAGTCGCCTTCTCGCCTTCTCGTTTTAAACAAGGCGCCTTCACGAGTTTGTACAAGTCACCTTCTCGTCTTAAACAAGGCGCCTTGGCGAGTTTGTACAAGTCGCCTTTTCGTCTTAAACAAGGCGCCTTGGCGAGTTTGTACAAGTCGCCTTCTCGCCTTTTCGTCTTAAACAAGGCGCCTTGGCGAGTTTGTACAAGTCGCCTTCTCGGCTTTTCGTCTTAAATAAGGCGCTTTGGCGAGTTTGTACAAGTCGCCTTCTCGCCTTCTCGTCTTAAATAAGGCGCCTTGGCGAGTTTGTACAAGTCGCCTTCTCGCCTTCTCATCTTAAACAAGACGCCTTGGCGAGTTTTTACAAGTCGCCTTCTCGCCTTCTCGTCTTAAACAAGGCGCTTGGCTAGTTTGTACAAGTCGCTATCTCGCCTTTTTGGCCAAAAGAAGACGCCTTGGCGAGTTACACAAGTCGCCTTCTCGGTGCACTTTTAAGCTTCCCTATATATGGGTGTATGTGTGCGTTTGAATATAACTTTGTATTATTAATATTACAAAATTGTAAATCTTTCTGATGGAGTCTATCGTTGTGGGCGGGACTACCTAACAAAACATTCAACTGTTCACTTAATGTAATGGAAATGAAGGTCTTTGTAAGGCATATAATGATATATTTTATACTTAAGTAGTGAATAGATATCGTAACTGAACCATGTCGTTAGATATGCAGCATATTTTAAATAGCTCATCCTACGTTTAGCATACTCTTTAAGTATTTTGATTACATTAAAAATTCATGCTGCTTTTATAGCTTTTCTGTCCTTAACTACATGCTGCTGAAATAGTATGATTCATACTGAACACGACATTACAACGCATGAAACAGAGAGATAAAACGCAGCGAGTAAATGTTTAACATTTTTGTTTTGAATTTTAAGCTGACACGATATCATTATTCATTGATTGACCATATAAGATTTAGACTACTTGATGCCATTATTTACTGTCATGACGAAATACCAGAGTAATTATTCACAAAACTATACATTACCATTATAATCGTGGCCGGAGTACGTTGTGTTGCATATGCAATATTCAGACAATGATGTTGTTGACAACCGCTTCTTTATCGCAACAACCCCCGTGATGATTTTGATTCCACAAAGTAAAATCCTGATTTCCCCCAATCTCCCTCAATATCATTCGCCCTATTTACATCATGCTATTTACCAAGGTCGTAATCGCATGACTTTTTAAAACGAAAACAAATATTGACATCGGTGATGTTAACTGAGAACTTTGATCTGTAGATATGATTATCATATGAAAGAAAAAAAAAACCGATTTATTTAAAGCAATCTCAAGGCAAATATATTCTTGATTAAACTACTGTATAAAGCATCGGACAAAGCTGGCGCCCAGCCGCTCGTACGACACATGCTCCTGTGCCAATTATTATTGCTCCATGGTAAAATTTCCTAATTATAGACCTACACTGCACCTAACCCTAACCGCGTTCCCTAAAGACACACAAACAAACAAACAAACAAGAACTATTGCAAGCCTATACTGAGGGTTTAATTCTAGTAAGTTTAATGAGCATGCTTTTCAGAAAAGGTTCTTGGTAAAGAAGTCACAGGTCAGAGGACATAAAAACTTATAACTTGCCACTGTGTACCAATTCACCCGACATCAAGGTGAATAGGAGAGTCACACAATTTTGTATATGAATAAAATCTTATTTTGATGCAATTTCTATTTTCCTTCGAATTAAAAATTTACCCACAATCAAAAGGAAATGTTTTGTTCTTGTACACAAGGCTTGTCGGATTAGTTAATGCTTATTTGAAAAGAAGGAATTTTCTTTCATAATCAAGCTTTGCATGGATTTGATGGAGATGATCAGTCGTTATTTTTGCATCTGGAACTGTCCTCACTTTCTTATATTTCTCTTCTATTACAGAATTTAAAAAAAACAAAAAACAAAACACTGAATTTGATAAGCCATGTAGCTGTTTTGCCACATTTAACAGCAGTGGGTCAAATCGTTCTGCAGCCAGTTTGAAAACTAAGCGGGGGGGGGGGGGGGGGGGGGGCGTGACTTTGCTAACGGCTCGGTGCACAAACCACTTATGTATAAAACCCGGCTCACACGAGGCGTCATTTCTGACTTAAGGACCGCGTCAGTGACTTGTACTGTATTTTGCGTGTCATGAAAAATTGATATCTTTTAAAGAGTGACTGCAAAATAAACAGTGCAAACAATCATAGGCGTACCGAAGGGGGTGTTTTGGGTGTTTTAGGTGTTCAAACACCGCCCTTTTGGTGTTCAAACACCCCCCCCCCCCCCGTTCGCGGTGTTTGAGGTGTTTAAAGATGGTGAAGACCTTTTTTAGTTGTTGTTGTTGTTGTTGTTGTTGTTTTTGCTTGTCAGAGAATTTTGAAGTGTGAAGAAACCCCAAAAATGCTGATAACCTTTTTTTTTTTTTTTTTTTTTGCTTGTGAGAAAATGAAGAGTAACACCCCCTTCAAAACATCTTGGGTACGCCACTGCAAACAATACTTTAGTAACTGGCGTTGGGGTTAATTCTCTTCACAGACTCTATTAGCATAGCTTGAACATAGCGTGAAAATGCGTGCCGTGTAATGGCGATTCCAAGATATTGTGAACTGAACTTAAGGCGCGAAATGGGACAAATTGTATTGTTGACCTGGCTGCGTGCCACAAAACGGCATGACTAATTGAATTCACAATGCGAGGCATGTAGCAGGCGCGCTCCCCCCTCCTCAAAGAAGCAGGTTCCCCCTTTTTTTCATACATATTTCTTGATATTTCAAAGTGCGAGGTTTAGAATTTTTCATTTAAAAAAAAATTGCAATATCAATACCATCCATTGTTTTGCATCAGCCCTCATTAGACCTGAAATCTTTCGTCAAATGTATGTATATGTATCTACAGATGTAGTCATTTTTTATTATCCGTAATGTTCGTTTACCAGCTGAGCACCCATTGTACAATAATTTAAGTACATTTGTCTACATTGTAAGAAAAGAAAGAAAATATAAACAACACCACTGCATGCTCTCTTTTTTCTTTCCTTTTTTATCTCCTGATTTATTTTGATTGGTCATTATTCATATCCGTCCTCCATTCGTTACCACAAATTATTTCACCACCGGGGCCTACAGCTTTACAAGCTTGCTTTCATGTAGGTCCCATCATATTTCTCTCAGTAAAATCACTACATCATATACTGACCACTTACCTTTATGTTATTTATCTATGTATTTATTTTTTGAAATGTAAATGTACCATGAGAAATATGAAAATATATGAAATGAAATGAAATGAAATGAAATGATACAGGATTACATGTCACCATGGTCACTGTTGGTAGCATGGTAGGGTGGCCTGCAATGAGAGAGTAGAGACTGAGCATTGCAATGGGAGGGTTATGAATGGGGTATCCATGGGACTATGGACACATTTTTGTAAGGGGGCTGACCCCTTTTGCCCGAATATATTACATTTTGGTTTCTAAATTTTGTGCGCCGCCCAGTTTTTTTTAAATACAGTTTTTGGGGTGGTGAAAATGTACATCTCGCTGCCAAAATATCCAAATATGAGAATATTTGGGCACCTCACTGCCATGTTTGCCCAATATGAGGATATTACTGCCCGAATATGAGGTGGAGATTGCTCGAATATCAGAACTTTTCGCTTTGTAAGCCTGTAGGGGTATCCATGCACAACAATGTCAGGAGAATTATCTTTTTTTGCATTTTAAGTACTGGAACATAGCTTCCTAGAGCATGTTTTAAAGCATATGACATAGTATTCAAAAATTTCTTTTCATAAAACAGAACGCTTTTAATGGAACAGAATTTCTGCAGGTCATTTGACTTGAAAATAAGTTTACTATTAGGCGAGAGAGCATAGCGACCAAGAGATAAAAAAAATCCTCTCATAATGTTGATATTTGCAATCAAGAGAAACTTTAAACACACAGGCAAGTCATAGCCTACTTTAACACTATGATTTGCATAAGATCGAACATATAGGCTAGGCTTCCTAAATAGATATAATCTTGCGAAGGGCGGGAACAAAACGAGTTGCCCCCCCCCCCCCCGAGGGGGCAAAATAGATTATTGCAAGCAAGAACATTTAGATTATTGCGTGGTGAAACCTTATAATTTCACAGCTCTAGAAAACTATTTAATCTTGTCGAAAATGGGGGCCCCGTGCACCATCAAGATATATATTTTCAACCGAGTTTTTGTAATGCCTGTAGTGTCTAGTTAACCAGTTTTTATGTTCCCATTGCCAAATCGTGTCCCATGGGATTCAAAATCGGCCATTTCCGGCGAGTTCTTGGATTTTTGAGGAAATTACATGATTGGCATATCTTTTGAATTAGACATCAAGTGTAAAGAAAAAAGCTTTCCTGAGTAATATTAGTATTAGGAATCGAAAAAGAGGAGTATATTTGTGATTTGGTTGACCTAGATTCCACCACACAATAAAAAGTGTAAAATTTGCACTTCAAATCGCGCCTCTTAAGTTAACGCCATTTTGTTTTCCAACTAGTAGAAACGATGATAACCTGCTACTTCTTGCTTAAATGTGTTGAGAAATATATAATCATGATTTTCAGGCATAAATTTACACATTTATCTTAAAAGTGTACCAGTATGGTCATCTTGAAGACACCTCTCTGATTAGGAAATATACCGTTTTTCACGCACAATCAAGGCCCATAGGCTGTTTTGTGCGAAACCCCATAGAATTCCGTGTGTTAGAAGAGGCAGGGTTGAGACACTCTATACCAGCATGATTGGTAAGATTTATGCATTATTTTTTCTGTATATATGCATCAATGCACGGAATTTCATAGATTTTCTTTACAACATAAATTAAGTACTTTGTACTGGTTGATTTTAAGGTCACATACAGTAAATTTAAGCGTTTGAGACCAATATTGCAGTAGATTTTGGTAACCAGGGGCGGCGCCAGGGTATTTTGATAGGAGGGGCAAGACGACCTAAAGATGACGTCATATTTTTTCTCCATTAAATAACAGGGGTAATATAGAGTTATATGTTTAAGACCTCTCTTTTTAATACTCCTCTTTCTTCTTTCTTCCCTTTTCTTCCCTTTTCTTCCTCCTTTTCTTCTTTTTTCTTCTTTTTTTTTCTTTTTTCACTACTTGAAAAATCATATGGGGGGCGGTCGCCCCCTCTGCCCCCCCCCCCCCCTGTAGCGCCGCCCCTGGTGGTAACGATTGCATATTAGAGGCGGCACGGTGCGGACGCTCTACCAATAACGCTTGGAAAGATCCTGGACCATGATTCATGCATGTTCAAACATGCATTAATGCTTGTAATTTCATATGATATGTCTCAGTATATAGTCAATAATGCTGTACGTGACAAAACGGTTTTGAATTGACAAAATTTCATTGGTTCTAGAATATTTCGATAGAATGTGTTTCCATAGTGATCGGACAATCGGACACAGCTTGATATTAGTGATTGAAGATGAATAGTTGTTTGGGTCCCGAATATCCATCGGAGAAAAAGATTTACCAGCGATCATAAAAGATATATTTAATGTCAGTTTTGATGAAATGTGTTGAGTGGATTATCACATGATTCTTACATGTAGGTTATGTAAATTTGTAAAGATGTTTATAAAAATATACCAAAATGGCCAGATTCTGTACAATTTCAGATGGTTAAAAAATTAACAAGTTGCAGAAAGTAAAGACAAGGTATGACCCAGATTTTCATTTCAAAGACACCACCTGCCTATTATGAGGTGATGGTTGCCCGAATATGAAGTGTCTGCTACTCTTCTGGGGGGTGCTGCAGCCCTTTAGCCCCCACCACCACCACCACCACCACACCTCGCCTTGTACGTCTACGAAGATAGTCACAATAATTATTCCATGTACTTTTCTAATTTATATAGATTGTTTTGTAAATGTTTCCTTAGAACATGGAAAGCGTTATTTACATTTTTGTTGCTGCTAATAATGATATTGATGATCTGCCCATAATTTATTTTTGTTTTAAGTTATTTTCTTTTTTTCAGTGATAATTATTCTTATGATGGTACCTAACTGTATTGAGAGTGACATGCGAAAGCTTGTGTTACTCTCTCTCTCTCTCTCTCTCCTCCCTTTCTTTCTGTCTTTCTTCACTTTCCTATCTCAATTCTCTCTCTCTCTCTCTCTCTCCGTCACTCTCTGTCTGTCTCCCTCCCTGTTTCTCTGTCTTTCTCCCCTTCCTCTCCATGTACCCCTCTCTCTCCAACACTTCTCTTTAATATTTCTATCTACCCTTCCTTTATTGCCCTTTCATGTCTCTCCCTGAGTGTCTACCTTCTTCAATCTGTCTTTCGTTCTATCTCTCTGTCCATCAGATCTGCCTGTCTGTCACTCTTAATCTCTGTCTCTATCTACTCCCTCCTCCATTTCACCCTGTGTTTCTACTTATTTATCTTCTCTCCCATCCCCCTCTCTCCCTTTTCTGCCCCATATTCTCTTTCCTGCCTATTTTGCTTTCTCCTTCCCCTCACCTTGTCTCCCTCCCCCTCCCCCTCTCTCTCTGTCTTTTGCTATAACTATCCACCGTCCCTCCATTCGAATCGTCTATTTGCCTCCCTTCTTCTCCCTCCAGGCCCTTTCCCCTGTCCTTCTATGTCTCCCGATCTATCGTATCCTCTCCCTCTTCTCTCTGCCTCTGCCTACCTACGTGTCTCTCTCTTTTACCACTGTGTCTTTTTCCCCAATATTTCCTCCCTTTCTGTCTGCACATCTTCTTCCCCATCTTTCTCCACCGGCATGTGCCCCCCCCCCCACATGCCCCCCCCCCTGAAAAATCCAGACCCATCAGCAATTTCGGTGATCTGCTCCATTTACTGCCCCATTTTGCTCCCAGTGACAAAAAAAATGTAAGTTACCCCCCCCCCCCACGACCTACGATGACGATGTCACAATACCCATCCCTCCACCTCATGCAGCAAAACATGACAACAAAACTGCCTCCTGTCCCCCCCCCCTACATAAAGGCGACCCCCCCCCGTGTCCTCCTACTGAAAAAATCCTGGCTACACCTCTGTCCTTCTCATAACTCCTCTCACTCTCACTCTCTCCCTCTCTCTAAATCTCCCTGTCTGTCTGCCTTTCTATGTGTCTCTGTCTGTTTGTCTATTTGCCTGTCTCTCTATCCATTCCCTCCTTTTTCCCTCATTTCCTTCCTCCTGCCTCTTCGCCTCTCGCTCGCCCCATTTCTCCCCGTTCATCTCAATAACTTCTCTAGATTTTTTACTCACTGTCTCTTTACTCTGTCCTCTCCCTCTTCAGCCCTTGCTCTGTCCATCACTTGAGCCTTTCCCTCAGCTCTCTCTCTCTCTCTCTCCGTCTGTGCATCTTCTCTCCCCCCTCTCTCTCTCAAGTCTATTCTGAGACCTTAGTTCATTATAACATAATCATCTCCAATACTCCAAAGCTAGACATGGTATTCTATTAATTGATTTGATCAAATCATTCCGAGTAAAATAATAAAAAATACTGTAACTATAATACTGAATGATTTTTATCATCAAGTCCCATGGAATACCCATCAATTAAAAGAAATTATGATCCAACCCCATGGAATACCCATCAATTACGAGCTACTGTCTGAGAGAATCAGGCAGGGTCGACCAATTGGACTCATATTTTAAAGTTTGATCAAGTCCTTTGAAGCATTTTCAAAAATAGCTATGAAACCGCTCCACCATTCCTATTCGTGATTTTACCACCCCACCCCAAAATCCGCCCTCTTTAGCCTATTTAACACTTTTAATTTACGAAAAACGCCCTACTGTACATGAATGTTTCACCTAGGTTAAATGACCCGATCTCTATGAAATTTTAGCTACAAACTATCTTTACCTGGTTGGTGCTTCTAATATAAAATTGAATAATAAATTATCAGACTAAATGGTGATATGTTTACTTGGAAAGTTCTCATATTTTCGAATTTTTAGAAATTTGACAAAATGCAATTTTATGGTAAATTCAACAGAGTATTAAAAAAATGACCCAACTGTTTATGAGCTAATATTTGGTCAAGAAGTGTTTTCACGTGTCCACTTTTGATTTATGATTTCAAAAGTGTGGACTGTCTTACACTTTTTATGCACATGTCTGTTAAAAACTACCATTTTTTAAACTTCTGAAAAATTTCTAAAAAAAAAAATGTTTTTCAATGCCAACGTTGGCAACAAAATAATACGTGACCCGATGTATTTTCAAATCACACTTGGGCCTGTTGGGCCATCATTGTGCTATGTTCGATATCTGAATTTTTAAATTGTTGGGTATTTATTTGTACTTATGTCAAAGTATCCTTACAGTATGCCAATTTTCGCATTTTTGTAAATTGGCAAGAAAAAGACAATAACTTTAACATTGATTCATCTTAGGCTAATACCAATGATCTAACCTATTTTTAATCAATACTTGGTCACAGAGTGCCTTCATGGTGCTTCTTACTGATAACTGATTTCAAACGTGTGGAGTAATGTGTACTTGTTATGTAAAAAGACACCTAAGATATGCCATCTTTCATATTTGGGGGAAAATTGAAATAAAAAAAAATAACGTTAATTGAAAACTAAATTCAAATCGGGCTAATGTCTATGGCCTAACCTATTTTTAATCAATGGTCGCATAGTGCCTCCATACTGCAAATGTCAATATCTGTTTTCACGAGTGTGGAGTAATGTGTGTTTGATATATGAAAATAAACCTTTAGAAAAATCATCAATTTTCCCCCTTTTTGAAAAATTGAAAAAAAAAACAAAAAAAACGTTAATTTAATGTAAAATTCATCTCACGCCAGAATCAATGACTGACGTATATTTTGAATTAATACTTGATCACAAAGTGTCTGCATAATGCTACTTCCAATACCTCATCTGATTTCAAGAGGGTGGAGTAATTTGTACCTTGTAAAAAATTCCTACGTAAGATGTGCTTAAAATATGCCCATTTTAACATTTTTGGATTAGATAAGAGAGAATCAAGTTTTAAGCTCTGATAATTCATCAAATCCCAATATCAATGACCTAAGTCCTTTTAACTAATCTAGGAATGTCCTGGTCACAGGATACCTTAATAATAACTTATCTTAATCTTTTATTCTTTTTAAGAATTGAGTAAACATCTCTACCTATATGTGAAGAGGCGCTTTAAAACATGCCAGTGTTCACATTTTGAAGAAAGAAAGTTTAACCTACTAATTATATCAACCCAAATTTAATACATAATTCCACATTGATTTACCCAATACTTGGTCATAGAGTGCCTTCGTAATTTCACAAGAGTTTCACGTTGTCATATTTACCAATATAGAAATGAAAAAAAAAATAGTATAATTTTAACCTTACTCCACCAAACCTATGCAAAATTGGACAGAAAGCATAATTCATGTAATGGTGAAATATTAATGCAATTCAAGTGTACGATAATAATATTTAAATAGTTACATGTCTTTTATCTAATTTTTTTAAATATAATTCCAAAGGTTCATTGATCCAAAAATTCATTAAATCAAAACTTAGATAATTCCGAAGGTTCGTTAATCCGAAGTTTTGTAATTACAGAAATGGAATGGGGTTCCCAATTCCGTAAATGAAACAAAATCCTATTATCATTTTCCACAAGTACGGACACTGCGATAAAAAATGTCAAATTTCAAACCAACGGGTTAGAAGTCATTTATCGGACCAGAATATATATATACATGTATCAATAAGATAAAACAGCAAGAAGCGTGTATTTGGAAAGACGGTTTTTGCATTACGTGTGGGGAAACGGTAAACGTTTCGGCATCATTTACCCAACCAAAAAAGTAAGTTCCCCCTGAAACTTTTTAATATATCTCGAGAGATATTTGAAGAAATCTGTTCATTCAAACAGTAAAAGTATGCAGATTTTTGTTTTACCCACATTTTGATTGGTTACGTGTGAAAATCGATTGTGTTGTGAATGAAATTATGGTTTTTATTCCCGTCGGTAAAAGAAAAAAAGTAGCACTTTATGTTTCATAATGCAGTGCAGGGTTTATGTGTATTCTTTTTTCAATTCTTTTCATCTTTCATCATGTTAAGACACATAATTTGTCATGGAGATTCATGAAACTGCATTAAAAATCACAATTTTCTAATAATTTTGTCTATAATAGTAGTGTGTAGAGAAAAAAGAAGAATTTAGAACAGACGTCTAATTTAACTCTTTCAGTGCCGATGTCACATATGTGACAATGGTTGTCGATCTGGGGGAGTGGGGGTGGGGTGGGCGTTTATATAGTTATATCCCCCCCCCCCCCCCATGTGAGGTGGGGTGGCCTGTATTATCATCCCCCTAATACTTTTGGATAAAATAAATAAGAATTATGATACATTAAAAAGTCCCTGGGGAAAAGAGAAAATTGCAGATTTTCAAAGAGATATTACCTTATTTCAACATTAAACAAGAGTAAACAAATTCAAAGCAAAAACTAATGGACGCAAAAGAAACTCAAATGTTATTTTCAATAATTCTTTTCCATGAAGTTGGGTAAAGTAATAATGTTTGACGTCATAAGAAATGGTAATAAATTTCTTACAAGTTTTGTACACAATATTTTGTGAAATAATAGATGGTTAATGAAGTGCAGATATTTGAAAAGTAAGCATTGATCACATGTTGGTAAAATTTTGAAGAGAGCTAAACCCCACAGTAAGAGCTAAAGGGGATGGGCACAATCAAACAAAAAATAAACAATATATAAGCCTAGAGAAAATTCTTTATGTAATTATCGTGCATGTTTCATATTGAAAATGTAAATCATTCAAGCAACAGCCATGCTAAAGAAAAAAATTGAAACAAGAGTCAATTATCAGGGTCCTCCGTTGAAAATAGCGATGCATATTGAAGCATCTAACTTTTTTAGTTTTCCCAATATTCAGCAGTGCTGCTATGAACATCCCAAAAATAATGAATTTGTTGGGGTTTTTTAGAGAAAATTTTACAGATTTTAAAATGTTTTGGTTAAACTCGAAAAAAGGGGGGAAAGGAAGTCATTGTAAAAGGAATACTCTTTTGACGATAGCAGGATTTCAGTTATAAACTCATAGCAAATTTGAATAAGCAATGATAGGATAAACAAGTTAAGGGATTTTCTAATGATTCTAAATAAAATGATAATAATTAAGTAATTCCAGAAACATTTTCAATCAAAATCGATTTTCCGATTTTTTTTTCAGGTTTATACAAACTAAACAACTAAACATAATTATGACAAAATGAAAAAGAATTGTGTATTCCTATCCTAATGTTCCTAGCTTAGTCCATTACCCAAAATATTGAAAGGGACTGATACACATTACTTCTTATCTTTTGCACAATTCCTTCCAAATGACTTTCTCTGTTATAAATAGATGGGACTATCTTTCCCTTGGGTTCGTCAGTTGAGTACTCTAGGTACGTTTATATGTACAAAGTTGAGCAAATGTGAATTCGTAACATTTTATAATCTTTCAGACTATAATATATGTATATATATTTATATATGTATATATTACAATAGTTCCATCGCTTTTATATTGATAAATTTAAAAGAAATGTACACCTCAGTCGAAAATGACCTATTTTAAGCGGGTGGTGACAAAAGAAAAGTAAAAGCCACTCCACGGATTTGAAACCTGGAATAGATTAATCTAGCTTTGGCCCACATCTAATGGCAAAACCAACTTTTAAAAAGTTAGGACATTTGAGATATACTACTTCAAAAATGACCTAAAATGGGCATTTTTCAATTTTCTTGAAAATGGGAAAATTGGCATCACCCCTATAGTAATAATGGAAGGGTCCAACTCTTTATTTTAGATATTGTTTATAAAAATTGCAAAAAGAAGGAGAGAAGGGGAAATCCTGTAAGTTTCGTTTGAATGACATAATGCTAATTGCATTTTTACTCTGAATGAAAATCGCACAAAATTTCAAAATTCATGTCCTTGATAGGTACCAAAAAGGTCTATTTTCAGGGGGTAGGGAAAACTATTAATGGAATTATGAACATAAAATTTTGACATCATTGTCGTAGGATATACACTATATATATCACAACTTCAAAATATAAAAGAAATCCGCCGACCCCCATCTTCCGACTGTTTTTCAAATCTGCCTGATTCTCTCAGACAGTAGCTCTTAAAAGAAATTGTCGGAAACTGCAGCTTTGGCGTTTTGTTTTGTTTTGTTTTTGTTTTTGTTTTGTGTGTGTGTGTGTGTGTTTGTTTTTTTGTTTTTGTTTTTTTAATTTCATTTAAATCTTTAAGGTTTTTTTTATTACATTTTCATTTTTCAAAGTATATAACAAGAAGTATTGCAATTAACAATATACAAAATAATTGAAAACACAACATAGTGCAGAAACATTTTCGATCATTACAAGAAAAAGAAATAACAGCATTGAAGACTACATTAGATTAATTTTATGAAAATGAGAATGAAAACAGAGACCAGCATAAAAGCAGAGCTTGTAGAAGCGCTGGTCCCTGGCAAAAGGTAAATCATGAATACAATACATAAAATAATAGACTGGGCAATCCTGCATAAAATGCCCAATAAAAGGAGGGAAATAAGAAGACAGATACATGGCCATGGAAAGGAAACAAATCATAGACATAAAATACTTTGTATCGAAGAGAAAGCATTGAAAAATATTGTAAACACAGAAAGCTGGGAATAATAACGATTTAAAGGAGTAAACTTTACAAGAGACGGAACAAGAAGAACAAAGTGACAGGTGGGGGTTAGGAAGGGAGGGTGGGAGAGGGGCAGGATCTGGAAGGTTTCATTTAGTCAATAGATTTACTACACAGGTAAACAGAAATCATCATTGAGGGATCAATGTCCATAAAAAGCAATTAGTGATTTTTTTCAATTTACGTTTGAGTGTACTCAAACTTATACTGTCTCGTATATTCAAAAGCCAAGTCCACACAAATATCAAGTTGATTTGAATAAATAGAATAAAATTAAACAAGCATAACAGTGATAATTTTATTGAAATCAGATGTAAAATAAGAAAGTTACGCCATTTTGAAGTTTTGCATTATTTCTTGAAACAGTGATATGCATAACATGGGCGGTATGCAAATGAGTGAACCGCTGATGTAACACACTCACTTTTCCTTATGTATTTCATTACATGAAATATATATTTCAATTTTTTTGCTTCAATAATGTAAAACATGGTTTGACTCCTTATGGAACATGTATAATCATCATTATTGTAACCGTTTTTGATACAAGGGAGAGATTCTTTATTTTCACATCAATAAAAATTGAAATATTTGAAATTTCATATAATAAAATACATAAGGAAAAGTGAGTTTATGACATCATCGGTTCACTCATTTGCATACCGCCCATGTTCTACATATGACTGTTTCATGAAATAATGCAAAACTTCAAAATCCCATAACTTTCTTATTTTACATCCGATTTCAGTGAAATTTTCACTGTTATGCTTGTTTAATTTTACTCTATTTATTCAAATCAACTTGATATTAGTGTGGACTTGGCCTTTAAAAGGAGGGAATTCCAAAATTTAGGAGCAGTAAATGAAAAAGTATCCTGGGTTAATGCGGTACGAGTTCTTGGCAAGTGATACAGCTTTGAATAAAAATACATCATATTCTTTAAAAAATTTAGGACCCACTATTTTAAAACAATACTGCATATAGCAAAATAAGAAGGGAAAACTAGTTTCCAAGTACAGACGCCGTGAACTTTATGTATAAAAAGCTCATGACATGAGAAACAAATAGACTAACCCATCAAGACAGGCAAAAAAAAATCGTTACCATAGTCTATGGCAATATGTATCTATGTTCGATTGGTCTCAAACGCTTAATTTTACTGTATGTGATCTTAAAAATCAAGCAGTACAAGTACTCGATGTATGATATGATATGATATGATTGTATTTATTTACCAATAACAAGATACATTATAATATTTATACCATTTACAGGAAAACATTATATAATTAGATCATGGCAAAACAAGAAGAAAAAAAAAAGGTAAAATGGAACCAGAAAATAGCACAAAATATGCTAGTCAGGTCCGGCCCCAGGTTTAAGATTTGCTTATGAAAATGCAAGTTATCATTCGACATATATAAGCATGTGATTTTAACTAATATGAACGATAGTTATTACATTAAACAATGTATAAAATACAGAAACACTGATTTACGAAGCTAACTGTAATTCCATCAATCTAATACTAAATAAGTGCTAACTAAAGGTGGGTTGTAAAATTACAATTACAAAAATAACTCTCTAAATCGATTCCTCATACTATTATTACTCAGGAAAGCTATTTTCTTTATATACTTGCAATGACGTCTAATTCAAATGATATGCTAATTATGGAATTACATTTAAATATCTAAGATGGCCCCCAAAATGGCCAATTTTGAACATGGGACACGATTTGGCAACCCTATGGGCATCACAAAAAAAAAATTGGGTTTAAAAAATGAATCTCGATGGTGGACGGGGACCCCCATTTCCAACTAGACTAATTCGTTATACTGCAAAATTATGGTCTTGTAAGAGGGGGAGGGTACAAAACGACCCCCCCCCCCCTTGACACAGGGAAAAGTCTGCCTCTCTCTTTTGGCCCCACTGGTAGACAGGGTTTGTACAATCTTGAGATATACAGATACACAGATAAAATATTGTTAAAACCATAAAAGCTGTATATAAATGTATTTCTAAGAATGCAAAAATATAACCCATTTTCCACGTGTTAGAACATGAAATGACCTTGAAATTAAAGAAATATTAAACAATGGTACAATACATGTATATATATATATATATATATATATATATATATATATATATATTTTTTTTTTTTTTTTTTTTTTTTTTTTTGAAGTTTGAGGAAAGATCGTTGGTCGAAAACGTATTCAATTTCACGTGTGCGCGAAAATAATTATTTTCTAAAGCGCAGAAGATTCAATTCAATTCAGTTCAAGTCAGTTTATTCAACCAATCATATAACAGACAAAAACAATAAATTTTTGATATAAGATATACAATACAATGAAAGGTTTGGACCCCTGAGAAGCAGAGCTTGTAGTTGGGGCCCAGTATAATACAAATAAAACAGTAATATATTACATTTACAAAATGAAATTAAATGGATGGATTCGGATTGGTCAACATTCGCAAATGCACACATCTATGCCTACACACACACACACCCACACACACACAGAAACACACATATTATGCACATACATGTATATGTCATACATCCACGCGTATACATGTATACAATACCTTTCAAAGGAGGTCCTACAGAGCAAGAGAGAGAGAAATGGAGAGAGACAGGGAGAAAGAGGAAGATGGGAATGATCCTACTCTGTTACAATAAGCTTTTAAAAAGTTCCCTTATACACAATTCCCTAAATCTTGATAAAGTAGAACTTGACCTGATATCTTAATGTAGACTATTCCATTTGCTTATTCCTACATATAAAATTGAATTCAGAGATTGTGTTGTACGTACAGGAGGTTTATGTAATAACAATCTTTGCCTTGTGTTATACGAATGAATGGAAGAATTCCTTACAAACATAGTTTCAAAGATTTGTAGAATTTTTCCAGTATGAAAATTATACATAGATATTAGGGTGTTTAGCGTTATTAGTTCCTGAACTGGAAGAACTTTTATTTGTACTAATAAGGGATTACTAGGATAATTATAATCTGAATGTGTTATTATCCGAATTGCTTTTGAAGCACTTTTATTTTATTTAAATGAGATAAATATGAATTTCCCCAAACGATATTTACAGTATGTCAAATGCGGTAATAATATTGAATTATAAAGTAACATTAATACATTATATGGAACAACATAATTTAATTTTGATAATACACCCACACTTCTTGATACTTTTAAAATTACATTATTATATGGGCATTCCAGTCAAGAAACTCGTCTATGGTGACACCAAGAAATGATAAAAAGAGGACACATTCTAGTGGTAACTAATAAACATGATCGTATGAGGCCGGGGGGAAAGTGTACCTATCATATTAAAAAAAATTCAGACCTTAGATGAAAAGGTTACCTGGTGCTATACTCATGAATGATTTTTATATGTTTTAAGAATCTTACTCCTTCATTGCTAAAGTGTGCATGAAACTGTACCATAGTGATGGCTTCAGATTTGCATTTTGCTCTCTCTTTCTTTCGCTGTGCCCGATGAACGACATTGGAATTCTAAGAAAAAGGACATTGCATAAACAGTTAATGTGCCATTCATTATGCACAAATGGAGATAGATATTTCGTTACACCAATATGAATAAAAATCAGTATATAGAATTTGCAGATCCCTGGAGGCATACATTTAACAACATATAATTTTGCTCATCCCTACCAAAGCTCCAGTTAATTATGCTTTTCCTTTATCTTGAAGATCATTTAACTGCTTATTCCCGTTTACTAGCCCTTTTCTGCCGTGGTAGTAGTTTCCAACTTCAGTTCAGTACTTTTGTCTTCCATAGCTCCATGCAGTTCTTTATCCTTTTTCTTTATCTTGTAGATCGTAAAGATTTGCAATATAATTGCAATCGATATTACGACACATATAATCACAATGTAATTAATATGTAAAGAATGATTACATCTTTTACACATATTGCTGTCAACATAGGATACGTATTGAATTTGGGTTGATAAGGCACATAGTTCACTAATGTCTGTGGTATTTCTTCCATTGACAGTATCAGCTGTTGCTGCTTTCGTGGACCTGACGACGACATCATGGATGGATGCTGTTGGTTTTATCGTGACGGGATCAAAGGCAGCAAGCGTGAAGTCATTACACCTGGTAGAGTCCATTTCAAAGTTTACTTCATGCGAACAACATCTAATATCATACTTTTTATCCATCCAAAAGACAGCGGTCACGTGAGTTGCTGAAATATCAGGAGGGCTTTGAAATGGAGACTTGACGTCACGTTGATAGCAAACAAGCAGGCCACCTCCATCGCTCCCAACTGCTGCCCGGCAGTGAACTTCGCGTAAACTATCGGAATAAGGAGAAGTATGAATCTCACATTCTGCTCTACCGGGTGGAAGAATAATATCCACAAACACGTCGAATTGACTAACCAAGCGTTTAACCCTAATTGCATGCTGCGATACAGCCCAGACATACACACCTCTGTCTATTTTCGAAATGTTTTGGATGCGCAGTTCAACTTGCAAGATGTTTTTTATCCATGTTGCATTAATCATAAATCGATCACGTTGACTTGGATTCAGAGCATCTAGCTTCATTGTTCCATTGATGTTGAATGGCTGACTCACATCTAATCTGAACATTTCCCAGGTGTACTGAGAATGGTCATCAAATGTATAAGAAAATGGAATGATTGCCTCTTTTCCAAGGCGGAAGCTGTAAGATTCTAATGCATTAGTTTGTCTCGTAATAAGTGATGCAATAAACACGAAAATGGTAGCCATTTTGCATCGGTTGTAGGAATGTATTTGTCGCCGGCAATCCATCCTTGATGTCCCTATAATGCAATAAATCGCAAAAGAGGTCACGATTAAGGGTTAGAGGCATCGTTCATCATGGTAACTGTAAAAAATAAACAACAAACAAAAAAACATTGATTACTACTAAAACGAGAAACCAGTTGAATGAAACGACAGCTGCAATACTGCTGATGATAATTCACTTTATTCAGCTTCAACAAACCCTAATCCTTTTCGTTCACTTACAACAGCTACACATTTTGCACCAGACTAGCCTATAAAGAAAACTTCAAGCATTCGTATGAAAACCATATATCATGCACCATGATGTTATTTTTCTAGCGTATTCATAGGGAGGCAAGGGGACACCCCCCCCCCCCCCTTTAACAATTTTCAGTCATGAACAAATTTTAACTGAATTCTAGGTCGATATGAAGAACTTATTTCAAGTTAAATCAATATCTAGTTGTTCCTTAAACATCTTAGATTATTTCTAATTTATCTGCAATTTTCTCGCCTGGTCGCTATGCCACCTTGTAAAATAATGTTAAGCATATTACATGCATTATAGGTTTTAAAGCAGACTTTCGAAATGACGCGAAAGGGAAATTGTTTGTTTGTTTTTATTTCCGTAATCAATGACATGAATAATATACATAATATAAATCATGATTTACATACGGCGGATAGCCCATTTCAGCCGTAATAAAAAAAATACGGCTGTTCTTCCATGGGGTTCTTGATAACGATGATATGTACAAATATTACAATTCTTGGAAAAAGACTTACGAAGTCTTCTTGAATACATAAAATTATATTGTACAAAACGAAACAAAACAAAAACAATGTATTGAATATGCATGATATCATTTAAAAATAAAATTCTTTTCGATTATATTTGCAGTACATATTCAATATTTCATAAGGGAGAGAGAACGATACAATCCATATAAACAAAAAAAAAAGAAAAAACGTGTCACCCCCAATTCGCAATTATTATGCAATGACATTAAATCTGTAAGGTTTTCAAGCATACAAACGAATAGCCCATGCAAGAATGTAAAAATTCATATTTTTGCTGGATCATCCTTGGCTCGGATGTCAACCCCCCCCCCCCCCCCCCCCCGTGGTCTAGATATGCCACTATGGTTTAGTTTTCGTTTACCACTGTTTTAAAATTGTATTTAATGTATTGTGGTTCCTAATCAAAATTCATACTCTTACAAGTTTAGTTGCTTTAATTTCTTCTTCAATCCCTGCTATTACTAATTTTGATCCATGCTACATCGTATAACGCAGTTTATATATGACAAAGTGGCAAAACAAAACAGATAAATTCGTGAAAATCGTGGAGTAAATCATTGTCGTTTTAAAACGAAATATATTAATATTTCTTAACAGAAATTGTAAAATAAAAAATGGAAAACGAATAAAATACAGTGGTGAAATACATGAGGAAGCATTTAAGAAATTCCATTACCATTATCATATTCCAATCCTGGTTAGAATATCCTCTCTCATACATTTAGTTTCTGGTCTATGATCATCGAGACAAAACGCCTTCTATTGCAACAACTTCTGTGAATACATGTAGTACTATTTGCTCCTAATAACACACAATTGACTTCCCTTCAATCTCCAGTCTTCAATCATTCCTCTTCTTGACCTTTAGTTATTTACCATTGTAATCACATGACTCCACAGATCAAACAAATATTGCAATCAAAGGGAAACTTTGATCTGTAAATATTAATTGTACTGTATTCTTTATTAGAGTAAACACTATAAGGTGACATTTGCCCGAATACTGGTGATTTTAAATTCCTCGAGGAATAGGGGGACTGTAGAAGGCTGGCAGCCCCCCCCCCCCTCCTCACACGTTACAGACAGCTACAGAATCACACCCCCCCCCCCCCCAACATCGCCTTTATTTATTAAAAAATCAAAGGGATATACTAAAGTTCAGGTTACTTTTTTGTAGAACAATGGGCAGGACTATGTAAAATATAAAATGACAGACACATTATAAACCATAACACAATAAGACGTAGAATATACATAAATATAAATGAAATATCCTTTATCCTAATTGAAACACAGTGAGGGTGGATTCGGTTGATATCAAAACTAGTATATCTTCGGTTCAATTCAATATTATTATGTTGCACATTTTATTTTATGGTTTGACGTTTTAATCTTAGATGAAAATGATAAATAAATAAGACATCGAATTGTATACACAAGCATGTATGTTAGGAAGAACTGAAGAGAGAAATGAGATGGAAAGAGAAAAATGGGAGGACTTGTAATAATAATAATAATAATAAAACAGTTTTGTATAGCGCATAACACATAGGCAAATTTGCATGTCTCTATGCACTTAAGAATAGAAAACAAGTTTATACAAGAAAAGAAAAAAAAATGCACTGGGTTCATGTTTCTGACTATTCATTAGTGGTGAAAAAATATGTTTTCAAGGTACTAATGAAGGTGTCATAGGTTCCTATAGTTTTGAGTTGTTCTGGCAATTTGTTCCACAAAAAAGTGGCTGCGTATGAGAAAGACCTTTCCCCGTATGACTTTGTCATGGTTTGTGGAACACAAAGTAGAGACTTGGCACTGGAACGTAGCATTCTTTCTGGTTTATATGGAGTTAACAATTCAGTAAGATAGGAAGGAGCTAGCTTTTGTAAACATTGATAGGTTAATAACAGTATTTTGAACTGGATACGAGACTTAATGGGCAACCAATGCAGATCTCTTAAGACTGGTGATATTGACTCATGCTTTTTTGTCCGTGTAACAAGTCGCGCTGCAGAATTTTGAAGGAGTTGTAGTCTTTGAATTTGAGAAGATGGAAGACCAAAAAGCAAACTATTACAGAAATCGAAATGGCACATAACGAAAGCATGAATTAATCGTTCAGTGGTTGATTTGTCTAAAAAACTTCGAATTTTACCAATTTTATATAACCCAAACTTATCGTCAAAAATAACACTTAGATTTCTGCATGTTTTAGTTGCATGAACAGGAGTGCCATTTATGTTCAATGTTAATATTGGGTTGCTTGATCTATGGCGCGAAGAAAGATGAAGAAATTCAGTCTTAGTATCATTGAGCTTTAAACCATTTACTTGAGACCATTCTTTGATTGATTGCACACAATTTGATATTTCTGCAGTAACATGAACAATATCATTTCTCTTAAATGCAATGTACAGTTGTGTGTCATCTGCATAAAACATCTTATGAATGTTATGAGTATCAATTATGCTTTCTAATGGAGATGTATAAAGAGTGAATAAGATCGGGCCTAATACGGACCCTTGAGGGACCCCTTGAGAGATGGTTTTTGTGGATGACCGCTCTTTTCCAATCACTACAGTGTGAGTGCGCTGGGATAGATAGGACTCTATCCAAGCAAGTGCTTGACCACTAATTCCAAAACGAAGTCTCAAACGTTGCAACAAGATATCATGCTTAATGGTATCGAACGCGCTTGAAAAGTCTAGCAGTACCAGGATGACTTCTTCTCCTTTATCAAGTGATAAAAGGATGTCATCCGTTACTCGCAAAAGAGCAGTTTCAACGCTGTGAAATGAGCGATAACCAGATTGTGACTTTGCATATAAGCTGAATGTATTCAAATACTGATGAAGCTGAAAAGAAGCAATTCTTTCTAAAAGTTTGCCAAAAAAACTCAAGTTTGCAATCGGACTATAACTTTTTAAATCTTCAACATCAGTAGCTGAACCCTTCAGTCTAGGTATAATATTTGCATGCTTAAAACTTTTTGGGAAAGAACCAGTCGTGAAAGAATCATTAATGACAGTTAGACCCAACTTTCGAAAACCGAGCACAGGTATATACTCCGAAAACGGCGTATGAAAATAGAGCCCTCATCGCTCAGTGTGAAACAGTGTGTACAAAAGGCATGGGGAAAATCTTGCAAAGTCAACCAGCCAACGATATATTTATTTTTAGAAATAATGCTGCGTGTCAATTACCTTCAAAATTCTTGAATCATTCGTCATATGAAATGACTTTCAAATGACAACCATTTGAAATAAATATATCCGCAGCATTATTTTGGAAAAATATATTATCAACAGCAGGTCGACACTGCACGAATTTCCCAATGCCTTTTGCACACTCTGTCTCGCACTAAACGATGAGGGTTCTATATACATCTCGCTCTATACGCCGTTTTCGGAGTATATACCGGTGCTCGGTTTTCCGGAGTTGGGTCTGACTGAATGACCTGTGTCATAAATGGTAATAGTTCCACTAGCATCTTCTTCATAAATGAAGTTGGGACCGGGTCAAGTTCACATGTTGGGGAAGAAGAAGTAGTAATGAACCTGACAACCTCATCTTCAGACACTGACCTAATTTGGCTGAATGATGAGGTTGCAGGTTCCTCAGGAAATTCCCTACTGTTATCAGCCACTGATGACTGCCATTCATCAGTGATCAACTGAACTTTCTCAGCAAAGTATCTCAAGAAACGCTCTGACAGAGATATTTCAAAATTGACATTATTTGGAAAGGTTTTAGATGACTGGGGCCGTACAGGTGTTCAACCTTCCTGAAGAGCTCTCTCGAAGAGCAGTCTTTCAGCTGATTACGATGGTAAGTCCGTTTGGCAGAAGTGGGTTGATTGTTATAATGATGGGACGCTTTCATATAGATCTGCCGATCAATTTCAAGACCACACCGAGAAAAAGCTTTCCGTTCCAGAGCACGAAGTTTTTGCTTCAATTCTCTAAGTTTATCTGTGAACCATGGTGAGTCTGGGCGATATCTAACAGTTCTAGTGACTTCCGGAGCATGCTTACTTAAAAGCGAGGATAGAATATTGTTAAACTGATCTACTCGCTCATTCAGGTCGGGGCTTGGAGAAGAGTACAGATCTGACTCGAGGATATCACTGGAAAAAGCTTCAATGTCGATGTTGTGGATCTTCCTAGACTTTATCTCCAATTTTAATGGTGGAGGCTTTCGAATGTCCAAGCTGCATGAGATAGCAACATGATCCGATGGGAGATAAGACGTTGAGCTTAGATCACTGACGAAACTGTCCGTGGCTCTGGTCAAGATGAGGTCAAGTGTATGACCAGCTCTGTGCGTTGGGAACGACACATGCTGTTGCAAGTTAATACAGATGAGAAATTCCTGGAGTTGATATCAGTGACAGCGTTAACATGATAGTTAAAGTCACCAACTATTAATAACTGATGAGGCGATGAGGTAAGATGTTCCATGAAGGTGGAGAACTCACGGAGAAAAAGCTGCTCAGTTGAGTCTCCTGTAGCTGTGCGCTGAGGACGATATATGACAATATTCTTTAACTTGTAAAAAGTTAAAGAATATGGAGAAAAGAAAAAGAAATTTGAATGCAAAGAAGTTTAAATTAGCCTCGATACAATACAGTTCAGGATAAACTGCATAGACATAAAAAGCTTCTTATCGGTTATCTTCTTTGATACTGACAAAAATTTGACGAAAGAAATAAGTTAATATAACTATTGTGTCATCCTGCATGTGACTCAAATCACTGAGGAAAATATACCAATAAAACAAGATAAAATTGAGTAGCTTAATGAGGAGAAGGGAAATGAGAAATATTACCACGAAGAGAAAAATGAGGAAAGATATAAGAAAGAGAAGAAAGGGAGGATTGAGAGGGAGAAAAGTAATGAGGACAATGAAAAGAGGAAGGGAAAGAGGGATACAGCGAAATTACAGTTGAAGAGAGAGAGAAAGACAGACAGACAGAAAGAGAGACAGAAAAGAAAAAGAACAGAAGAAAAATAAAAAGAAAGGAAGAAGAGAAGCCTTTACACAAATCATTAATCCAGGAGCGTCATATCAATCCACTACGGTTCTGTCCTAGCATTGTAATTGACGTAAGATCCTTCAGGAGCCAGTTTACTGATCGTGAGAATTATGTCCTTACAAACTCTGGTATTTACATAACGGAAGATTTTCTTGATCTAATTTTTGTTTTCCTTTGTTACAACAACTTTGCTTCCTGCAATGTGAACTAATATCTTCGATTGTGCATAACGTTCTAATTTTCTCTCTCTAGCTTTCAGGATATTTGGTTTGAAAGGAATAATAAGTTCTGTCTAGAGTCTTTCTAATATACATTCCAACTGGAGTTAATCGACTTGCTTTTTTTTTCCATCTGTCCAGACTGCTGTGAATAGCAAACAGCTATTTTTGGCTCTTTCAATACTTCAGTACGTAGTGATCTTTGTATGAAGTATGAAGGTAACGCTACCTGAAAGTTTCACCAAGTAATCTTGTGACTCTGATAGTAACCATGGTAAAGCTTATACTATCGTAACTGTTCTCTACTCACGTGATTCACGTATAATTTCGATTTATTAGTGCTTCTATGTTTTGGGTTTACGGAGCTCAATTTATCATCGTTTGAAACTAGTATCATCACTGTTTTATGACATATGAGCATAAGAAAAGGTCATTTGTCATGGATTATGGCCCATCAGCTGGTTAGTTTCACGTTCAGATCAGGTTTCCCTTCTTGATGCTCTCTTGAATGCATTAATTTCATTTTAAGTACTTAGAAGAGTTTCCTTTGCAAAACTTCCCAATCGCGTAAACAACAATTATACGATAGATTGATTACTCTTGAGGTTCGTCGAGTATATTCCTGTCTATATCATTGGATTTCTCGTATGGCAGGTGCATTTATATCTCCTGTTTCATTTAAAAAGTCTATTCATATAAGAAGGTCTATCCAGGAGGAGCGATGGCCAATACAAAATGGTATTTGGCTTATGGAAAATATCAACCGTTTTATGGACCATCAGTTCAGCCAGTCCTGTTAGCATGGATTATGTTGTCCGTGTGGCTTCATGGCTCCCAGTGTGCTCCAATTATTACATTCGGTATTCACCCGCATGATGTTACAACAGAAGAAGGAAAGAATACTCAATTGAAGTGTCAAGTAGAAATTGATGTGGAGGTTAGGACGGCTTCATCATTTTGGGAAAATATGAACAGAGAGATTCTTTATCCGCATGAATTCATCAGTGTGTCAACCGAGTCTAGCACTGGATCGATCACTTCTAGCTTGACAATCCAGAATGTAAGTCGGGAACTGCAAGACTCATACCGATGCACTGTCATACTTCTCCTTCCAAACAAGAACATAGAGATTTGTTCATCTAAATTCGGCAAGCTTAATGTGCTGTACTTTCCAGAAGAAGATGACATAAATTGCCATACGCCAGATGGTCTTACTGTAATAGTCGATGGTACAATAACCATTAGTTGTGATGTAGCCGGGTGCAACCTACCGTTGGACATGACATGGGAGCAATCTAACTTGAAAGGTCTTCATCACACGGTGCTCGTTCAGGAGATTTGTTCTTTGACTTGGATGGTGACGATTGACCGAAAGCTTCAAAATGACATGCTTTATTGCATCGTGACCAGCTCGGAATTCCCAGGGCGGCGTTCCAACTGTTCTTTGGGCCCTTATCAGGTACTTTACGAGCCCGAAGTGATTGTATCTCCTGGACATTCTGAAGTGATGGTCCCTTCTCTAGCCACTTCAACCTCTCTGTACTGTCTGGTAGATAGCAATCCACCTGCTCAAAGCTTTAAATGGTCATGCTCACCAGTGGGATTCATTCCTACGTGTGATTCTCCTGAACAAAACATCACAATACCACTATCACAGATAGGACTGGCTAACTTCAGCGTGGATGTCACATGCACAGCAAAGAATGCAATAGGAACTTCAAGCAACATTTCGAAATTCATAGTAAGTAGTCCTCTTGTTGGGTCCGGTCGAGACTGTACATCAACAAGCCGTCACAATGTATCCGGTATTCAAACAGGAATTTATCTACTCCATTTCCGTACCGCAGAATCATATCATTTTACCTGTGCGTTCATTGAGGAGAACGCAGCTAGGCTATCATTTACATGGTACCTTAACGACCAACCAATTCGAGAAAAGAACTGTACCCACATCGGGCAAATATTACCATGGTTACGCAGGGATTTTCTGGTTTTGATGAATAACACCCTGTTCGCCGGAGGCACAAACGTCGTAACGTGCAAAGTCACTACTGAAGCTTTGGCCAAAGTAAGATCATGCACCTTCAATTCGAAACTCGATTCGACTTCCACCAGCATTCCCGGTCTCACTGAATCTCAACGATCCATACTGTACAGTGTTTCTCTCAGAACCCACCAGGGGAAACCCAATACTAATCCTGGCATAAAAAACAGTATCTCTTCTAAACCACCAGGCGAGGATTCGCCCCTAGACTTCTGGGACATCTTCTGGATGCTCCTGATCGCCGTTACCGTTGGGTTTGTTCTTGTGATGTGTTCAATATCACTTGTCCTGATTGTACAGAGAGCAACAAGGCGTGGACGAATTCCTTTCAACCGACCTTCTGACACTGTGCAACTGACTAACCTTCAACGAGGAATTTTCCCTAATCCGAAACGTGCAGATGCTGATGAACCAGTTTATGAACTGCCTCGAGACTGTACCATCCGTCGAAAGTCATCCAGCAAGCCTCTTCCCCCTCGACCAAAGCACGAGGTATGCGAGCTTAAAAAGCTAAAGGATGATGGTGATCCTGAGGGCAGTTGTTCAGATAACTATTCAGGAGTCTATGAAGATTCTTCTCATGGGGAAGATGACACCCGTGGCTCTCTGGTCTCAAGTAGTGAAACGTCCAGTGCTACACCCTACCAAGAATATTATGAATGTGATCGAGATATTGGGTTCGTTCACTACGACAATCATCAAGTTGTCGAATCGTTCATCGGTAGTCGGCAAAGCTCGTACTACTGGAACAAGTCGATAGCATTCAAGTACCCCTATGAGCGTGATGTTGAAGAGAGGGTAAAGATGTTCGCCTCGGAGGGGTCTCTGAGAAATATCCAACGCATTTATCTTGAATAAGACTGCATTGATAGTCAACAGATGAGGATAATTAGTAAATATTATGTACGTTTTACAAAACTTACCTGTAGGTATTTACTATCTTTAACAGAGTATTGGAGACAGTATATACATTGAATTTTCTCAAGTTGATTTTTCTTTTTGTATAAGAATGAGCTTCTGATTTCTGATTTTTATACCCTCCCACTGATACACATCCGACGAAATTTCAAAATGTAAGATTTTTTTTTTAAATTTATGATGAGTCTTAATTCATTTAATTAATACTTTTAGTTCAATTTCTTACATTTACTCAACTATAAGCTTTATTTTACTGTATAACCTACTTCACTATAATGACAATGGACAAGAAAACCAGATGCAGAAGACTTAATCAAAATAGCATGCATCTTGCAGTGGCGGATTCAGGATTTCTTGAGGGAGGGGGCTCAATATTTACAAAGTTTTCTGACAAGCAAAAAAAAAAAAAAAAAAAAAAAAAAAAAGGTCCTCAGTATTTTTGGGGCCCCTTTTTTGTTCCAGGGGAGGCCCCCCCCCCCTGGATCCGCCACTGGCATCTTGCACTGTAATCAAAAGAAGTGAATGTATTCATTTAGAAATGAATATTACCATTGATAAGAAGATTTAGTAAAATAATGACTTCATCTTTAATTGTTTTCTATTCTTAATCTTGGCATTACATCTATGATTGCCATACCACAAGAATTATTCATGTTTAAACTGTACCTGGGAAAAATTGAAATTTTGTACCAATAAGATTTCATTTTCTAAAAAATATGATCTTGCAATCAGTCTCCAAATTAATGGAGGAAGCTCTATACTTATACATATTCTGCACACATGCTAAAATTCCTGGACATTAAATTAACATGCATATACAGCCATATAATCCTTTGTATTGTCACGCATTTTTGCTGAAGATATTTGAAATTATAATGTGTTTTTATTGTTTTCAGTGCTTTAGTGAGTTTAGAAACGAATAATAATTGCACTGGTCTATGTACAGATTCGAATGTCTTGCTAACGTCATGCTAACGTCATTGCAAAATTAGCTAGCCCCATCTCAATTGCTTTGCATACTCTCTTCACTCTTTTGCTATGTACTTCTGACTTTCACATCTCACAAGGTTACTTATACTCGCTTCTTCTCCTCTGTTTTCGACCTTCACAGGGTCAGACTTTTTTACTCTATGCTTTCCTCATTTTGACTTTGCCTTGTCCGTCAGAACTTTCGCTCTCTCCCTTCTCACGTGTTTGCTCAAACTCTTATTCCAACCTTGAGCTGTCCTTCACACATTCAAGCTTGCTCAACAACTTGACTTTCTCTTGTCCTTCTATCCCTCTCTCTCTCTCTATGACTTTGAGCTCTTTGTTAATGTGCTTAATGACGTCCTTTAGATACTCTGCTGTGCGATAAGTGTCTTTCTAATGACCTTCATAACTCTCTCTGACAGAGGAGCTTGTTTGAAGGGGGTATAGACAGACCTCACGCTTTATCTTGGGCAGAGTGTGTCTTGGCAGCGCAGTGTGTTACCAATTTTCATTAGAGAGAGCTCATGCAGTTCCGCTATCTTGCCTCTTTGTTATTCTCTCCAGTGACTCTGTCTACCTTGTAAAAGTGTTGAGTTCACCATAATAAACTTGTTAACTTTAATCTCTGTCTGATGTGTGCTCCTCCCTGACTCTCGGTCATCCTAGACAACAAAATACAAATATAACGGGGATTTATTTGGGGGACTTCCACCAGAATAAGGACAATATTCTGCCCATTTTAGACAAATACAAATCTCGTTACACATGTATATATGACATTATTCAGTTTTGGAGACAATTATAGGAAATTTGTGCGAATTAGAAATTAATTGAATGCCTCATGCTCGGTTACGTAAATAAAAATGGATTAAAAAAAAAAAAAATCAGTTGAACAAATTCATGCTTTGCCAAGACAAATATCAGATCGTATGCTTATCATGACATTTTCAGTTTACTTACACTTAAGCAGTCATAGTGAATGTTATGATAAATAAACTATACTTTTCCATTTTTTTTTTAATACGCAAGAGTACGCAGTGTCGAAGAATTGTAATGAATACATTCAGGCCCGTCTGAGCCGCTACGGATGGTATGGAATTGACCGTACCACTTTTCAGCCAAAAAAAAAAAAATATGGAGAGGGAGAAGAAAAGAGAAGAGAAAAGGAGAGAGTGAGAGAGAGAGAGAGGGGGAGAAGAAAAAGAGAAGAGAAAAGAAGAGAGAAGGTGGGAGGGTGATAAATGCCATGATTACAGGCTGATCGTAGGCTTATCACCAGCTTAATGGAAGAACACGAACATCGAAGTGACTTTGCGTTTTTTCCATTATTATGAAACGCATTATCACATAAACCGAAGAACAGTATAATATGCCACAAAACTTGTTCATCCAATCGCAAGTCTCAAAAATAATATCCTCAAGAAAGTGATAAAGAAGGAAAGGAAAAGGGGAAGAAAGGAAAAGGGGAAGAAAGAAAAAGAAGGACAAATATGACAATTTTTTTGCTCGCTCGCTTCGCTGGAAAGTTAATATTTGGGCAACAGGCATCCCCCTTCGGCAATAGGCTGCAGCCCCCCTCCCTCCCCCCCCCCCCCCCGAGGATTTTCAAAGTTCCGATATTCGGGCAACCACGACTTCATATTCGGGCATCGAGGAGAAAGAATATCCACATATTTGTGCAGCAAGGTTCCCAGATAATTATGTAGCTTCTGAATGTAACTTCTGTACATTTTCACTACGAAAACTTATAAAAATAGCTCGCTCGCTTCGCTCGCTCGCAAAAATTTGGAAACTGAAAAGTTGATATTCGGGCAAAAGGCTTCTCCCTTCGGCAAAATTCCGATATTCGGGCAGCAAAGTGAGGTGCCAGAATATCCACATATTTGGGCAGCGAGGTTTCAAGAACATTATGTAACTTCTGTACATTTTCTCTAAGCTCGCTCGCTCGCAAAAATTTAGAAAATGAAAAGTTGATAATGGGCCAAAAGGCGTCCCCCTTTGGCAATGGGCTGCAGCCCCCCTCCCCCGAGGATTTTCAAAGTTCCGATATTCGGGCAACCACGACTTCATATTCGGGCAGCGAGGAGAAAGAATATCCACTTATTTGGGCAGCGAGGTTCCGAGATAACTATGTAAGTGTTGTATGTAACCTCTGTACCTTTTCTCTACGAAAAGTTTTTCTTCGCTCGCTCGTAATCATTTTGAGATTGAAAAGTTGATATTCGGGCAAAAGGCGTCAGCCCCCTCCTTCCGAAAATAGCCCTGTATGATCAAGATTTCTACATCTGTAATTTTATTTTCTTATTATTAGGGGGAGGGTTAGGGAGCAGCATTATTGTCGGCAAATTTGGTGTCACACCCCCCCCCCCCCCCCCCCCGGAGGGGGGGGGGCACTCACGTATATTGGTGGTACGGGGACGTGCCGCTTTGATGACCCCCTTTTTCAGACCCCGATTTCCGTTCTCTAGATACTCAGTTCCGCTCAGGAGCCGCTCAGCCCCGCTCTGAAGACCCCCGTTATGAAACATATCCGTTCGCATGCGGCCGGGAGCGTGGCGGAGGCAGTGGTCGCTCGACCTGGTCTCGCGCCCTAGGCCCTTTCGTCGCGCGAGCCTTGAAAACTGCTCCAGCTAGCTAGCTACTAGCGCTACACGGCGCGGGCGCGGCCCCCGGCGCGGCCCGTCCCGAGATCCTGCGATAGCGAAGGTGTACCGCCGATAAGCGAGGTTAGTTTTGTAGTTCCCTAGACCCCGTTTTTCACTCTGCCCAATAGATCATAGTTCCCAAGACCCCGTATTTTACACCTTGAAGTCAGTTCCTTAGACCCCCTTTTCGGGGATTCGTGAGGCACACCCCCGTCAAAATATAATTCGAGTGCCCCCCCGGGCCCCCCCCCCTTATTCAAAATGTTCCCTTACACCGAAACGAGGGGTTCTGTCCCTTCGAACCCCGCTTGGGGTTTCACCCCCAGACCTCCACTGAAACTGTACCACTTTAAAATTCCTTCCAACGGGCCTGAATACATTGCAACAAGAAGACAACAAGAATTCATGACTGACGATGGTCGCTCTATCATGTCTATATTGTCTTGAAGTCAAGATTGGAGGTTGGGCCGCAAAGAAATTACAAGCTGGATACTGACAAAGAGGTCTCTCCGTCCTGTCATGGCTTATTTATGAAGTCATGTTTACATGATCATGATGACGTTAGTGACGATTTAGATGATATTATGATGATGATGATACTGATTGTAATGCTGTTGATGTTACAGGTGACGATGATGATAATGATGATGATGATGACGATGATGATGATGATGGTAAATGTGTTTTAAGCACAATCTCATTAAAAAAAACGAATGAATATAGGAAAAATTGACCTTTAACGTTTATACACTGATGTCAATATTATTGTTTTGTTGTTGTTGTTGTTTTGGGGTTGGTATTTCAATTCATCTTTGTTTCACATCTTTAAGAAAAAAAGCAATACATGAATACAATCAAAGATAAACCGTTATCACGTAAATAATAAGTGCGATCGAACGTAGAGAGCGAGCTTTGGGGAAATTTGTTAGAAAATGTTGCCCTATTGCCCATGCGATCGAGCAGAATGATATTATTTTGCTTCTTTGAGGGGGAACGTTGTGCCTTTCCCATCCCAGCTCCGGTGATAGAAACAGGGGTAACATCAATGCGTCCCAGAAAAAAAGTTAACAGTTAGAAAAAGTCTTCCCAAATAAATATTTCAAAATATTTTAAGCAAAGTTTCATACCTGTGGATAGCTTAGGGTCTCTTCTATTAAATGACACTTAAAGATCTGGGAATATTTTACGCTCGAGTGAGCAAAGGCCACTTCTGTTAAAAGGTGCAAAATCCAGACTTGACAAGAATTTGTATTTGTTCTAGCGGGCATCAGCATGAAATGGCTAAGACATTTTTCATATTTTGATCAATAATAGACAATTTATCAAAGAAACAGGATGTGTTATCTTTGTGTACTTTCGTATCTCATCAACATTTTATGGTTCAGTGAGCAATTAACTATTTTACTGAGTGTTTTGAAATATTAATTTGGGCGAGTTTTTAATTCCAGTTGACTTTCTTTGTTAACCATAAAGTTTTGATGAGATATGTCAGGACATAAAAAAAACAAAACAAAGCCTATTCTTTCATAAATTGAATCTCAACTTTGATGATACCAGCCAGAACCATAATGGCCAGAACCAATACAAATTTTTGTCAACCATGGATTTTGGACCATTTCACAACAGTGGCGTTTGTTCACTCAAGAGTAAAATCGTTTGATGTTTTGGTTTCATTTGATAGGAGAGACCCTAGCTATCCGTAGGTGTGAAAATTTCACGGACATATTTTGAAATGTTCATTTGAAGAGACTTTTTCCAACTCTCAACTGTTAACAGTTCTCAAATTTGTTAATACCAGCCAGAACAAAAACCAATACTTGTCAAGTCTGGATAATGCACCCCAGTGGCTGATTTACATAGGGGGAAAACCGGCCCGTGCCCCCCCCCCCCCCCCCCACTTTTGAAACCCAACTGGCATATCTTAAGTACACAATAAAAAAGAATTGCCTCCTTAATTGTGTACTTTTCCGGCACTGTGCCCCCTCTTTTACAAAATCCTGGATCCGCCCCTGTTGCACCCCTTCGCAAAAATTGCAAAAGTCGCTTTCTCTCACTCCGAGCTCACATCGCCAGATTTTTTGTGTGTCATGCGATAGAAGAGACTCTGAGCTATCCTCAGCCCATAGGGTTAGAAAAAATGGGGTATGAAAATTTCCTGCAAATATTTTTGAAATATTTATTATGGGAGGCTTTTCCCAACCGTTAACTTTTTTTTCTGGGACGTACTGTATAAAGCCACACTGATGCCTAGAAGCTAGATATGGCTCTTTGACGATTGAGGTCATATTTTGTAAACTACAATGGGAAATACAGGTAAAAGGAAGCACTCACAGAAGAGAAATAAGCACTCATCAGAGGTGAAAAGGGGCACTTATCAGAAGGAGACATGGGTATTTATTTGGAAAGGCAAAGTGGCACTTTCAGAAGAACAAAGGGGCACTAATCATATTTGAAAAGCGGCATTTATCAGAAGGGGAAAAGGGGGAATTATATGAAAGGAAAAAGGGCACTTACCAGACGTAAAAAGGGGCACTTATCAGATTTGAAAAGGGGCACTTATCGGAATATGTAAAGGACCCTTAACAGAAAGGAAAAGGGGCACTAATCAGAAGAGGGAGGGCCTAAGCTTTAATAGAAAGGAAAAAGGAGATTTATTAGGATTAAAAATGGGCACTCATTAGATATCAAAGCGGGTAGGCCTACTTATCAGAAGGGAAAGAGCACTTAATAGAAAGGAAACGGGGCACTTTAAGTAAATTGGGGTCCTCATCAGATTTAAAAACGAGCACTGATTAACCCATGAGGCCGGGATATTTTGGCTATGCCACAGCCGGGGAGGGGTGGATTCTGCTCCCCCCCCCCCCCTTGAGATCTCGACCGTCGACTGCACGATCTCGCCGAAAATCGGCATGCACGTCGTCCACAAAGTAAGCTACAAAACTGTATAGTTAAATGCTCCGAAATAATTTCACATTAATTATGCTAATTTATGCGTGAAATAAGAAATTCGCTCTAAATCATTTAATAAAGCTCAAAAAATGTTAATTTTTGGTCTAGACACTCTTTAAAATATACTTGGAAAAAAATCGGTATCAAAATTGATTTCTTATGTATTTTATTGTATTTTAAATTTCTTACATATTTTTTTGTATTTTTACCTCGTTTTTTTATTCATTGATTTATTTTTTCATGAAATTTGTCAGGGACAATTTTGCGATCATAAACAGCATAAAATTAAAAAGTATTACATGAATCAGTATGTTCATAAAATACATGTTTGCTTCTGAGATAACAAGAGGAAGAAAGGAGAAAAACAAAATACAATGCAAGAGTTACTTTGCATTTATTACATTTAATTCATTTTGCAAAAAATTACAGCGAATTCCCCTTACATGAATACATCCTTTATATCAAACACGTGTGAGAACTTCAATAACAAAAACCAATAAAATTATGTTTTAGAACGATTACATTTTCAACATGACTGAAATAAAATGAATATCAGTTATTCATTATTTAGAATCAGATACAAGGCTGATTAAGAATGAACATCAACATTAAGTCCACAGTGTATATTCACACACTTCACAGAGGTATATAACACTGGAGAGAAACATACACTGTAGTTTGGACCCGTTTAAAGCACCATACTGACAAAAAAGATTTGAACATAGGGGCATGTATTCTTGAAAGCGGCCTAAGTTTAGCCTGGTTTATCTCAGGCCGCTGATTCATGGCAGGCCAATTGTCGACCCCAAAGTTCCGTTTTAATTATATGTGAAATGAACATCTAAAATCAAATTCATCAAGACATGTATTTGTATTTGCATTTAGTTACAGAACTATGGTAATATGCATATGTTTAAAAGGGTGACATTTGGCATTCCATAATTCGGTGGCGTAAATCTACGCACTTAGGCGGGGTTTAAACCTGGCTTAAATTTAGGCGGCTTTCAAGAATACGGGCCAGGGACAACAGGTGTTACAATACAAACAATACACGTACAGACTGAATAGTTGGGAAATGTACTAAAACACACGAATACAAAGAACAAAGTCAGTTTAAAATCATGGAAACTAAAACATATTGTTTGAAGAGGTTTTAAATATGTGACAACAACAACTATGGTAATTTCAAACAGATATAACCTGAAAGTTGTCCTTCTTATATCCATGGGCCAGACATGAAGTGGGTTGGAGAACGATAACTTCAAATAATCAAATTTGCCTAACTTTTTGACAGAAAAAAACAAAACAAAACAAAAAGACTTACAAACATAAAATGGATTTGTTTCTTACTGCTGAAAAGAATGAAAACTGGCTACAGATTGTCTGCTGAGAGCCAGAAGGGCGTTGACTCTGATAAGGGATAGCTAGTCATTAACAGTTGATTTAAATTAAAGTCACATGGCAACCAAAATGGACTGTAAGGCAACTAAATTTAGTGAAAGTGGATGATTCTGTCTTCTGACCCAGTGAACTCAAAAATATTACCTTCATGCCTCAGAACAAAGCATGCAAATTCACAAAAGAGAAAAAGAAATGATAAGTCTGAACAGACATAAGTCCCTATAGAATTTCAGGCAATCAACAAAAAAAAAAGCTTAATAAGTGTGAAGGCCTGGGTGAAGTTGGGGATTATGCAGGGCTTGCAGGCATATCATTACTTGGCAGAGCATTGCTTTCATAGCATTTAACACCCACCTATGTTCAATACAAGAATCTGAAATCCTACAGACTTTTACTATGGAAATACATGTACACTATAACCATCACTTGTTTGATCAAAGGATTGCATAGCTGATTTGAAAGACTACAATTGTTTATCTCAACCTGGAACTGCCTGACTTGTTGCTAAAAGCATTAGCTGCAATCAATTATCAACAAAGTAAAGAAAAGGAAAACCCTTATTATACAGTGGATGTACGTGTATACAAAGACATGTCAAGGGAGACAATCAAGATGGTCTTCATAAACAGGTTACTTTAATACTCGTTTCAATGAAAAACACTGTTCAAAGGAAACAAAAAATGTCGTCTTAATAAACACTTGGTCTTGCTATAGATACAGTTGGTCACTAAAGCAGATTTCACTGTACAGGTATGTATTTCCACAAACCAGGAAAAAAAAATCAGCTCTTGGAAGTATTTTCTATATAAGTAACATTAACCTGACTGCACGTTTATGTCCCATGACTGTTACACAATCCTGATGCAAATAAGTACGACAGGAGAAAATCCCAGCTCCCCCCCCCCCCCCCAGTCGTATTTCCTGACTTACATTCACCATACATCACACAATACTATAATACATGTATCCTTTTAAAAACACATTACATTTTCCTAAATACCACATACTGGTAGTAAAATTAAATTCATATAATCATTATACAACATCATGAGAACAATAACACACCCTGTTCACATTATGACAAATAAAATGTAGCTAAATAAAACTTTGTTTAGACATCCTATTATTCCAATCATGATACATGTACAACCAAAACATTTCCTCTGTAGGAAATGACCCATCTACCCATTAATAACCATATCCAAAGCTATTTCCTCTAATAATTTCCAAAACACATGGAATACAATGGCAGTACATTGTACAATGAACAAATTTTATACTTATTACATTATTCTTCCACCCCAAAAACATTCTACATCACAAAGGTAAAATAGGTTAATTCTAATACAGATTTAGAATAAGATATTTCTGCTCATATAAAAATATCAATATACTCTTGTTACTTAAGAGCAGGAGGACATGTGGGAAGACAACCAGAAAACATCCAATCTTAAATTCTTCTATGATAGCTGCAATAGAATAAACATGTATATGTACCATTTCAAATTCAACGCTATCTCTCACCATTTCTGTACAATAAACTTCAGATTTCAGTATTGTCTTATTAAAAAGGAGAGAGCAGCTACCTGGTTCTAACAACTGTGTGAATTGATAGTTTCCAAACATTTGATTCTTATACACTACATGACATAACTAATGAAAAGATGCATTAATCATCATACCCAACTGAATCAAAATAAAACAAAATTGTATTTTGATGTAACGAAACAGGTTGATTACTTCAACAGTAAATCTATGAGAGAAAGCAGTTCATCAATGATATCATGTTTTACACAAAGGGAATTCCATTATGAATCCCAAATGAAATTAAATTTGAGTTTGCCAACTGCTCCAAATGTACTCGAATACATTCAACATTTTCCAAACTGTGCCTAGAGCCATGATCAATTTTTCCCAGATACTATTGATAAAGACTTACCACTTGCATTTCTTATTCTGCATTTAAATTTCCTGGGGGGGGGGGGGGGGGGGGGGGGGGGGAGGTTACCCTGATATAAGGAGATTCCTGATATAAAAAGGCTAGGGTTTGGGTTAGCCTAATCTGCACCCTAACCCTATAATTTTCATGTTCCCAAGGTCCTCATTATAGAGAGTTTCCACTGTTTATCATTAAAGTTAATCAATTGCAACAGGAAAAGAAGTGTATGGCTTTATCTAATTATTTAAAAGGCATTCCAAGCTCTATAGCAAGTTGTATTTTGATAATTGCAATCACTATACAAAGGCATGGGAACTTCACATTGGCAAATTGGTAAAGTCATTGTAATTAGGTGGTGAAAATCTCTCGTATTTGTTCCAATGCATAAAATGTCATCTTTTTAAAATTTACAACTGAGCAGAAATTGTTTTAATTTTGATTTGGGAGGACATATAAAAAACTATGCTGTCCATAATATGAGTGAAAAATCCCTAGAGAGAACTGGAAATGTTATGTTAGTCCATGGCAAAAAGAAAAATTGTCCCCAATTATGTCAGAAACTAATTACTAATTTACCAACTCGAGAATCATCACACATTTAGTGATCTTGACTTTCAAACACTCATGACTTTCTCAGTGTCAAGTCTATGTTCAGTCTTTAATTTGAGTCACTGATTTTTCTCTTTTTACCCAATTCACATTGTTACAAAGGTTACGTTGCCGATTGCACTGCAGATCAAATAATTCCTCTAAAATACACAAAGGCATCTGGGCTTCCACATACGGTAGAATATGAAAGAATGTGACTGCCAAACACCATTTCTCTTGAATAG
The DNA here is from genome assembly GCA_025618425.1 of Heliocidaris tuberculata. Taxonomy (NCBI): domain Eukaryota; kingdom Metazoa; phylum Echinodermata; class Echinoidea; order Camarodonta; family Echinometridae; genus Heliocidaris; species Heliocidaris tuberculata. Next base: position 1,308,756 of record CM046837.1, read on the forward strand.
ATTTACAGCCGACAAGTATTCAATTTCCTATATTTTTTTATCAGCTACCATAACATCATCTTTGGTACGCCTGTCCAAAATGCATCATGAGCGGATGAATCACTCATGTGTGCCCTATAGAGGAATGGAAGTGAAGGAGGTTTTGATTGATAACATTTTCCTGAGTCCTTGCACTACAAACTTGCTTGAATTGAATTGAATTGTAATGAATGATTCAATGACTGCAACATCTTTCCAGTTGTCTTCCCAATCCTCCTCTTGCTTATAAAAAGAACCAAGTAAAATCATCATCAAAGCTCTAGGTATTTTCCTTGGATGAGAGTTGGAGGGTTTTCTATATCCTCCTTGCTCTTAATGAGACGTAACTCACGCTGGGCAGGGGATGGTGCATTTCCTGGTCCGGCAAGATCTGATAAAATTAAAAGAAGAAGAATAAGAATGATAATGCTGGTTGGTAGGAATGATGATGATGATGATGATGATGATGATGATGATGATGATGATGATGATGATGATGATGGTAATGATGATAAAATAACAAAAAGTAGGTATGTCATGATATAAAATAACACAGGAAAAATATCAATAATAATTAGAATAATACTGGCTTCTGGCACTCCAATATTACACTGGCATTAGCTAGGCTACTGATGGCAGTGCTAACATCATTCAAGTAATTCCTCTCTAATGGTACCCATTTACCTGAGTTGAGAGTGGCTAGTATTTATCAATCTACCGGTATTCTCTTTTGCTCTTTTAGTGTAACATATTTTTCAAAATACTTTCATTCAAACTGAAATACAAAGAGAACATGTTAAAAGATCTGCACAACTACAAATTAATTTTTCATTTCATAATTTTTGTCTGATATAAATTTGGTTCTATAAAGTTATCACTGAAAGAAATGTATTTTGTTTGTAAGACTAAGATCCCAAGAATACCAGATACTTGATGATGAGAACTCTTCCCTATAAAAGATAAAACCTGCTTCGGTTATTATGCATATATACATGAGAGTTGGTTACATTACCATTCTCATTACTGGACAGTTTGTTTGTTTGTTTTTTAATTCTCTTACCTTGAGCACTCTCCAATGTTCGCTTGAGAACTGCTTGCATTGTAGACAATGCTTTCTCACAGGCAAGCTATAAACACAAAACAAAAACAAAAATATATGTGGGTTTAAGGTAGAGTCCTGTGTAATTACATGTACTATGTATACCCAGTACTTGAGTAATTACTACATGAAGGTACAACTTATCTTGTCCTAAAAGGTTTTGCCACATACATAACCATAACCACAAGCACAGATTATAAAATGGAAATTTCTCATTATCCACTTTTTCTTTCAACACACTTTGATAGAAAAGATTATCAGTGTTTCAAATAACTATTTTTTTCAAATTTCTTTCAAATTCATCAGCATCTTTCCCTAATTCTTCTGCTTTCACACAATTAAATCTAAACTGACACCACTGTCTTACCAATAGATTATTAGGATGTTTGTGTGTCCATACAAGTAAGAGTGCTGATAACAGATCACCAGTCCCTGTGAATGTACAATTTAGACGAGGGAACTCCAGACAGCAAACCTTCCTCTCATTTCCTGTTGGTATACATATAACAATCACTTGTACAACTGAATTTGTCATTTTTTTTTTTTATTCCTGTTCTTCTCATATTTTTTAACCCTTATTAACTGTAAATTTGATGACAATCCAAGAACATGGACTTTATAACAATAAACTGATTTAGTTAGATATGCAAAATTGGTACACCTTTCCAATACTGTTATTTTTGGAAAAAAAATTTTTGCCAAAACTATATTTTATGAGTGAAGTTTCAGTAAGTTTTCAAGGTGGAGATAAACTTTACATACAAAGCTATATGTCTAAAGTAACATGGGGGAGGGGGGGGGGGCAAATTAGCCATATCCCCTCCAACTTGTTGTTTCCCTAAATCATTTAGATTGATCAGGGGGGTGTTTCACAAAGAGTTAAGTTTAACTTAAAGTCATGTGTAGGTGCCAATGCGCATACGGTATTAAACGTGTAATCTCATTGGTAGATTACCCAATAGCGCGCGTCCCCTGAGCATGATCTGACCAATGCGATGATGTTTCAAATACCGCACGCAACTAGGAATTTAAGTGCGACTGTAAGTTAAACTTAACTCTTTGTGAAACACCCCCCAGGTGAATATTAAAACTAAAACCTAAAAAATTAATATAACAGATTATATTGAATACTGACGATGTATTGCCCTTTGGAAAGAAGTTATTAGTGCTTTCTGCACTGTTCAATGTGTAAACTACAGTAAATTGTAAAATTCAAGATCCAAGATAAGTTTAGAATCCTAGCATTTGAAATATACTCACCATTTAATGTTGAAGCCAGAGTGACTAGTGTTTCTTCTTTGCCTGCTTCATAGCTGCTTAGTACCACAGTCTTAACACCTTTATCATGAAGGATACTTAAAGCCTTTAAGGCTGATTCTTGATTGGTAATGGTTACACCTGATAACAACCTGTGAAGAAAGGTGCAAATCAAAAACATAAAACATGAAAATAAAATTGATTCTGTTGCAAGTAAAAAAAAATGAAGTACATGTATGTAAGAAGAATGGAGAAATAGAGAGAATCAAATCGATTGAGATACATCAAGAACATTTACAACTAGCATTTCCTCTACTTATTCAGATCATGACACATTCCTTAAATAAAAGTTAACGTAGGAATAAAAGGCATGTCCCATCTTCTTTTAAGGCTGGAAGAACAACAATAATAAAAGACTGAATACAGTACAATGTTTTTAGATAAAAGTCTAGAAACTCAATTAGGTCCTATAACCTCAGACTCAGAATACAAATCATCTGAGTGTACATCATGGAAGCATACTGTTCAATGCCATTAGTCGGGATCTAAATTGTTAAATGCTTTCCCTAAAAATGTGTCATAAATAGAAGATTAGGAAATAGATATAAATTTATTTTCTAGACTCACTCTGCTTCAAACTGGTTAGGAGTGATGATATCAGCTAGAGGTAGGAGTTGATCTCTATAGATGGGCATAAGTTCCTTTGGTACATAGAAGTGACCAGCATCTCCTAGTACTGGATCACAGACATATGTAATGTCTGGATTAGCTTCTTTCAGTTCCTTCACAGCTCGTATCACTTCATAGAGGAATGACTCTGATCCAACATAACCTGAAAACAGATCAATAATAATAGCCAAGATAAACAGCAGTGCCAATAGTCTCTGTGTAAGCATATGATACCTTTAGAATCAGGGATATCGTCATAAACCAGAGAAATTTCAAAGCCTTTCCTACGTCCATTTGATAAAATATTGCTTCCCATAATCTCTTGGACTGGTTTTTCAAAACATATTTTCAATGTTAAATGCCTACCTAACCAAATTCTAATCAGGTTTACCTCAAGGAACTACAACTTCATTATGAATTTAGATTACATAGCCTGTTGGCAAAAAGGGTAACCTGTCACAAGATTCAAATGATTGAGCTGTGCATGCATACTGCTACACAAGTATTTCACCCATCCTTCTTAGAAGTACAGTAGGTTGTTTAAATTCATTAGGGTAAGGCTCTCCTACTTACAGAACCACCATTTAAAGTCCTACTCTAGAGATGGAGCGTTAAACCTCTGTTTCTCAGACTGATCCTGAAAATGTTGAATAAATTAACACAATTTGACCCTGTGCATATAAGCTTACATAAACCACACAAGGTAAAGTTTATAATATTGATTTTCAAACAGAACCAATACCATTTACCCTGGGGATCTAGAAGTAATGATCTTGAAGCATTATGTCTGCTGCTTCTTATTTATATCATTTTATTCATCATTTGTTCAACATAAGTATTCAGACAAAGTAAAATAAATTCCCAGCTTCTTTTCATTACCACCTTTTTTATTCAAACAACTCCAAAATAAGTTCTGCAAATGAACTTTAAATTCGCCCAATTCAGTTTTGAATATGCAAAATATTTCTTTTTTACCTAGAAGTGGCCATCTTCAAAAACTTTTAAGTAAAGAAGTAAAGTAAAGAAAGAAACAGTGGGGGGAGGGGGCTGCAGCCACATCCCCCCCCCACTTTCTTGAAAATGTTTCTTAATGCTTATGTACTTAAGTAAAAAATAACGGCTCATTCGCATGCTCAGCCAACCCCCCCCCCCAACTTTGTGCCCCCTGATATAATGTTCTTTTCTATATGTGACCAGGGGGGTGATTCACTAACTGGGCTCGATATCATTCCTAAAATCAATTTTCGGGATTGATTTCATTCCCAGCTTAAAATTAATTCCACCTTACTGATTCACTAAATCGCTTTTAGGATGGAATCAATTTTATCATGAATATATATGAGCGCAAATGAATATTTACGAGCGCACTCATTCCAACCAATCAACGTACTCAAATTTCAGTCACCGCCCCTCAGTCACCCGACCTAATTCTCTACTTAGCGCGTAGCTAGTGCGCATTACCTAACTACTGCATTAATTGCGCGCACGCATCGACTGGACATACACAGGGCTAGGGCCTATGGCTAGGGCAATGGGCGTGCAGGCAGGCACAGCGTAGCCGCGCCCAGGTTGGGGCGCGGGCGGGCATGCAGTGGAGTGACCGTTTGTGATTGTTAGAAGCGATCCGGATCACTCCCAACCTTAAAATCAATTCAGAGGCTGGAATCAATCCCAAATACCTTAGTGAATCAGTCACTAAAAGCGATATCGCTCTTAGGATGGATATTGTTCCTAAAATTGATTTTTTCTTATTTGGGATTAATTTTAGCTGTTAGTGAATCACCCCCCAGGCACCACAAAACCACCCAAAAGTCGCCAGATATGAATTTTTAGTTAAGGTCTGATTCTGAAAGAGGAGATTCTCAGCTTTAAAATGATATATAACTCATTAGCATTGGATGTCCCTAACTCACTAAACAAATAGTAGAATGCACAGTCCCTCAGAATGTTACTTCTGAGAAATAAGGGTTTAAAGTTTGCAGTCTATTGGAGCACTCTGACTTAAAAGGTGTTGTGCTAAGGTGACAAAAAGAGGATTAGAACTCAATAAAAATTTCTATGAAGGGATTATCAGTTTGTCCTAAAACTTGGCATACTAATTAGTCATATCCTGTTCACCATAGTGCACAAGTATCAATGCAAGAAGTTACTCTGTTTAAAAGTTATGGGACATCAAAATGAGACAGGTATTTAAGGTCGTAAAAAAGAAAAGTAATGCAACAAAATCCAGAGAAGGCACACATAAGTCTAATAAAAAGCAGTCAAAAATACCACTTTTAGATTGTTTGATGCCTCCTAATTTTTAGATTACTTAGAAAAAAGTATACTCTTTCAGGAAATATCCAAAACTAAAATTTGACCATGCCAACCAAAAACACATTGATTGAGCTCTAACTGAAAATCACACAGTGCGACTTTTTGGTGGTTTTGTGGTGCCTGGTCACATATACTGAAAGGGCAATTCAACCCGACATGTTGAAAACGGGACAAACAGAAGAATCTGACAAAAAGCTGAACAAAATCTGTCAAATAATCAGAAAGTTGTTGTTTGAAATTTCAAAGATCAGTTAATGTATGTGAATCTCAAATTGGTAAATTGGTCAAAAGACTGTGACTTAATATTAGAGACAAGTTTCCTGTTTCTTTCTAATCCTGTATTGAGCACTTTTTCCCCTGGGCTGTACTCAAAATATGCCATGAGTAGCAAGTTGTATCCAGACTCTTTAAAACAAAAAAAAACTCTACTCACTTGTAACATGTATTTGAAAATGATATTGTACATATTCTCTGTGTTGGAATGAACAGATACATGTAAGTGGGTCTCACACTACAACACAATTACTGATTCACCAATATTAAGTTCCCATGTGCATAGTAATGAAGAATTCAAAGATTCATAAATTTTCAAATATCTATCCAAGTTTGCACAAACTTTGACCAATCTTTTTCTCCAATTTTTCTGCTTTCTTCCAAAGCATTCATCTATTAATGTTCGATTGCCCTTTAATGACTGTTTACACGGAGCAAAGAATCTGGTCCCTGTTTCATAAAACTTGTTATCAGAGCAAATTTGTCACAGAAATGTGGCAGTTTTTATTGAAAACAAGTTTGATGACATGGTGCCCAGATATCCTGTGGTGAATCTGAGATTTTAAGTCAGTCAGACAAAATACCCTTAAAATCTTTTTCAATCGGTATTCTGAGAACCACTTTAGTGAGATTTTATCTCATCTAAGACACGCCCATTTATGATGCGATAACCAATAAGAAATGTCGTTAGATTTCACTTTCATCATGCTCAGCCAATAGAATTGCTCTCTGTCAGTCTCTGGGGCAAGAGAGCACGAATGTGTTATTTTTACAATTTTCACTACGCGTGCCTCAAAGCACAAACACGCTATTGCTAGGATTTCCTTGACAGGGACTGAGGTACTTTCAGAGGTTTTAGAACACCATAACAAGCATCATTGCAAGTGTGATATTAGTTGGCAAAAATCTTGACACAGAATTCAACAACGAAATGAGGATATTACTTGAGATATATTTTATAGTCAGTACTCAGTATCTTTTTGTTTATTTTGATTGCACGACTAGCACCATACTGGTCCAAAAATATCGGACTCACTGTGTGTCCTAGAGAGAAAATAGCCCCAACCCTATTTTAAGTTTTATTTATCTTTCCCACAAAATATGATGGGTGTACCCATTTAAAGCTGCGCATATCATGCGTATAACGGTATTGGCATGCGAGAGGTATCAGACTGAGATAAAATATGAGATAAAATTTGAGATAAAAAGTGGTCTCAGAATACCAATTTTTATAAGACAAAACAAATTTTTTTAGAGATAAAATCATGGTCAGAATACCACCCCTGAACTATCCCAATGAATACCTGTAAGGAGATGGGAGTAACGATGAATGTTATTCAGCTTCAAGCCTTCAAAGAGTGTCTTCAGATCTGAATCATTTAACACCTGACCCTGGAAATGTTTGTAGCCAGTATGGCAGCATAGTTGGACGGAGTTGATGGCATCAACTTCATATCCTAGAACCTTGAAGAGAAAGACAAAGATAAAGCAAGAGAGAGAGAGAGAGAGAGTGATGAGTACAACAAGGAATGATGAGAAATGGGCAAGAAGTTGATGTCAGTGCTACCAGTGCACTGACACCAACTATGTCACTGAGACACAATTACTCCTAAAAAAAAAAAAAAAAGTGATCGAATCATGTTAAGTAGTAATACAGATCTACTGACTCTTCATAATTTCTTGATAAATCTTTGAAATATCTTCTCAATATAAACATAATACACAAATTGACAATAATCAAAATCATATACATGTAGTTATAACTCAGTTATTAGATTTTATCTTCTTCTCTTCAATTGACTTTCAAAGTTTATTCGATTTAGGGTAGTTTATTTTAGCTAAAGCACATATCCATAAAATGTTAGAGAAATTATAGCCCTCATACTCCATTCCTGTTCATCTATATTTGTTAAAGGGGCAGTCTAATGAGAACTCATGGGGAAATGAAATCGTGCGGAATTTGCAAAAGGCTCGTTTACTTGTACACATAGCACGCCCGTTGTGCGAGGCCGTCGGACTAAGGTCATAAATGATCGGACGGCACGAAGTTGACCGAACTGGAGCTCGGCGAATACTTCGGGTTTAACCAGTCCCGGGCTCTTATAGTCTTGTAACTGGTTGTAACCTCGTTCCCCCAAACAAGTTTAGTGTAATGCTGAAATATTTCCAAATACAAAACACGGTTAACTTCTGGTTGATTAGTCTAGCCATCGCTTCTGCACTGCCCTGCCGCGACTCGTTGTCGCCACGATTACGTAACTAATCCCGGGCTCTACCAGAGAGCTGGCTCTGTAATTACTTTTCCATATGTTTGATTACTTTCCCACCGCGCGAAATTTAAAACACAAGCCAGTCTTATCTCAGAGGTGGTCCAATATGAATCACATGTTTTAGCACGTGCGATGGAAGTCCTTGTATCGAAGTGACACGAAGCTCCGAGTATATTTTCCTCTCTCATCGGAAATCGCCCATGCAGGCCTACCAAAGTATCCCTTTAACACTATACAGTGCGTCCCAGAAAAAACGAAATCGAGATTTATCGATGTTTAATCATATCTTTATCGCAATTATGATTGATAAATGAAACATATTTGTAAAGCTTGCATCCTCTTCTTTCATTTGATGCCACTCATATGATACATACTTCACGCATGAGTGAATAAAGACAATATGAAGCAGGGCTACAAAAAAGTCGTTTGGCCAACGATATCTGAATTTCAAAGAGATAATCACATTTCTAGAAAGTTCATTTTCTGCCCTTACATATGACACCTCAATCGGGAAAAATGAGCCAGGGATGACAAAGCTATGTTGGTGAAACTGATGCTTGCATTTCCATGATTTATTAAACGAATCAGTTTGCACCGGCTGCCTGTCCTAGCTATAAACAAGACAAAAGACTTCATGCATGGTTGATCGTCAACCAAATGGAGTGCAGTACAAAATGATAAAAGCTGATTGATATAGTGAGGTACATTTTCATTAACCTATTTGACCATGCAGTTAACAGCAGAGCAATGAGTATTTCTGGTATGGGGACGATCTGGGAGCTTTAATAAATCATGGAAATGCAGCTTCACCAAACAATAAAGATGTGTAGATTTTACTAAGACACTACTATATATACAAAATTTGAAAGAAATCCATCAAGAAATGTGGCAGTTAGAGCGCATAAAAGACGTATGAACTTTGACCCTATAAAGGATGGAACAATGAGGGCAGCATCACTAAAAAGTAATGATGAGTAGATTGTACCAAGATACATGTATCTCCATACAAAAATTTGAAAGAAATCCATCAAGAAATGTGGCCTGCAGAGTGCACGCACGCCATCCTCCATAGTATGACCTTTGACCTTATAAAAGACGGGACACTGGTGGCAGCATCACCAAAAACTATAGGTACGTAGCTTTTACCACAATACAATTCTATACAAAATTTGAACGAAATCTGTCCCCAAAAAAAATGGGGCAGTTAGACCGCACACAAACCATCCACAAAAATATGGCCTTATACCAAGATACACCTTCATTCAAAATTTGAACAAAATCCGTAGAGAAATGTGGCCTACAGAGCGCACACAAACCATCCACAAAAATATGGCCTTCTACCCTATAAAAGACGATACACTGGGCAACATCACCAAAAATTATAGGTGTGTCGATTATACCAAGACACACCTCCATACATAATTTGAAAGAAATCTGTCAAGGAATGTGGCAGTTAGAGCGCACACAAGAATATGATGCAACGGCGGCAGCGGCGGTATGCTGCTGAGTCCAGAGGATCCTCCGGCATTTTGTGGGGGATACAATTACTGAAATTATACTGTAACAAACAATATTTATCCCCGTAAATTCCTGAGTTTTCACAAAATGAAAAAAAAATAATAATTTTATGGTGACGTGATTTTCTATTTTCATTTAATTTACAAAATCAATTACAAGGTTGACACTTGTCACTCCATAACTCAATAAACTAACATTACGTTTAAACCACTTTCAAGAATACAGGCCACTAGTTCCAACGAGTCTCGAGTTCCAACGAGTCTCGAGTTCCAACGAGTCTTCGAACAAACAGACTTTGCAAAATCCTTGGAAACTCATCCTCTGTGTATGTCTTGGTTACCACCACAACGAAAAACTCGTTTTGATTTGAGACGTGTTCATAAGTTCAACCAATACAGATTCCGTACTCAAAGATTTAAAAACAGTGCATAAAAGCAGTGCTATTACTTCTTGCAATCAACACATATTTCTATATAGCAATGTATTTTATTTTTATTCTTACTATTATCTATTAGACAACATTTTTTATTCTATGTGAAATGATGTAATTTGAACTTTGAATGTGATTTTCTACCTTGTGTATAATGTAAACATGTGCAATTCAGTGTATGCTGCGAAACATGTCTAATAAACCATTTTTTAATTGAATTGAATTGAATTGAAAACTGAAGTTCACTTGAATGCAGGCGCGCCGGAAGCAGTTTTGGATTGGGGGGGGCAAACATTCAAGGGGGCTCACCTTTCGAGGGCTCATGTCTTCTCACCCCTAAAAAACACACACGATTTCCCACCCTCTCACAACAATACAGACGCACGTACACACCTTTCAGAATATTTCGCTATTAAACACGTCTATTACAAAACCTCCACTATGTTAAAGTTTAAAGTTTGAATGCCTTATCTGTCTTCAGTGATCTCCATGAATACGAAAAATGAATACAGAGGCTTACAATTACGTAATAAGGCAATCAAGCTTTTAATATACACACAATTTTTACTCCTTTACTACTGTTTTTTTTTTATGGGGGGGGGGGGGGGCCAAAATGCATTTTGCCCCCCCACTTCCGGCGCCTATGCTTGAATGTATTATACATTATTATCCATCACCCAGGCTGCAGATTTACTTTTTTTTAATGATTATTTTTGCAGTGATCCACACACAAAATAAAAGGGGTTCTAATTTCAGAGGGGTACTAAATCGGCTGGTTGAGGTGTTGTTGTCTGACTAGCGAACGAGTCCCTGTTGCAGCACTAACATCCTTTGGCAAGACATTAAAGGGGAATTGACCTCAAACTATAAATTTGCTTGTATTCAAAGATGTAATCCATTCCTTCTTGTTGTCCTATGTAGTTTTGCATTAAAATATACGAGATAGGTATAAATCAAGATTTTCTCAGCAAAATTTATCGTCTGCTAGAGATACCCGGGGGCTGCCATGTTCTTGATGTGTACATAACAATATTTTTAATCCGAATGCAAAATTGTCTTTCTTCCTGATACAAAATCCCATTTGAGATTTAAAATATTTAACAGATATATACATATATTCTAAAAACGAAAATATGTTTTATATTTCTTTGAAAATTACTATTTTACTATAAAATATAAATCTACTTTCTTGATACTATGATGTACACGACGGAGAAAATTAATTCAAATTTATGGATGATAACTTTCCCGAGCGTCAATAGTGACAAACTGTGCATTCACTTGCTTTGAGATAATGGACTTCAATAGTCAGAATGTGCGTGGTATAAATTATGTTCTGCTCTGCCAGGCAAGGCCAAGAAATCAATTTCTATTTAGCAAAACCAGAGAATTTAAAAAGAAATCTATAAATTTCAAATTTTATAATATATGAATACACTATACACCTGGTAAGGTATTTTCCATCATATACACTGTATGGGGATTTTTTGTAATGAACAGAAGCAATTTAGCTCTAGGATTTAAAATATCTTCCTGACCGGAACGGTTTCCAATGGTTCATGTACAACTCCATACCGTCAAGAAAATGGCAGCCCCCATGTAAAGTGTTAGCAGATGATACCGTGTGCTAGAATGTCTTGATTTAAACCCTTTTCTGATATTTTATTTCTAAAGTGATACAGGCCAATGATTAAGAATATATTACACCTTTGAACATAAGTACATTTAATATATTCTGGGGTTAATTCTCCTTTAACTTACTTTAGCCACACTCGACCCTGGTGTACAAGTGGATACCTGGTAGGTTTTATTCCTTGGACGTGCTGAGCGCTACAGTTGCTGGAGCTAAAGCAGTCACGGTGGTAATAGAGCCTTTGGAAGTGCACAGAGACGTTATATCATGATGTGATAGGCCCTATAGGCTATGCAAGAAATATTATTATTAAAAATGCTTTGTTGGTGGTGTCATTTGGCAGCTCAGTAGACTGAAAATTAGAAGCTGGAAAGCAAACAAAAAAATTATTTCTCAAATTTTTCGATATGATGCAGAAAAAATGTTGACGTACAAGTTCACTAAATATTGGATCATCTCCAGATTAAAACTCAAATGTAAAATTCAAGGTTAAGTTGAAGCAAAGATCAAAAGGTCATTGAACTTTATCTTATTTGGACATGCAAAATGATGGCAGACTATCTAGCTCATTAAATTATCTTTCTATTGAAATATGTCAATAATATTAACAAGATTGAACCAGTAGTTACAGAGATACAAGTATAATTAGATCTGTACGTATTTCAGAAATGAAAAAAAGGGTCCATTCTCTGGCCGACATGCATGCCTGTGACTGTCAGCGTGAAATGCATTAAATTTCAGCTTATCATTATCATTAATATTATAATATAACGATAGTAATAATAACAATATTTAGAAAAAGTCCAAACACACCCTTTCAGCAAAAACGGGGGGACTTTGGACAAATGGTGGCATTCTTGTCAACGTGACACAACCCGATGCCCCAACGCACCCTTACCGGGGGGTGCTTTGGACGAATGGTGGCGTTCCAGTCAACACGAAATGATGCGACGCTACACACCCTTTCGGTACAAGCCCATATTAACAAAGTCAACTATTCTCAAAACTATTCTGACATGAAAAGAATGAAAGATTACACAGCGAATTTTGACTCAGAAAAATATAAGCATGTCATATTCCCAACTTTTTATTTTCTCACTCTTGAAAGTAAGCAGATGATTTCTACCTCTGTAACCTACGTTACTACACTTTTATTTAAATCAATTGAGGAGCTGTAACAACTGGAACTCCTTGCCTGAGTCAGTAATAAGTGCATCCAGTGTAAATCAGTTCAAAACAGCGCTTGATAAATACTGGCACAACCATCCTCTAAAATACAGACCTTACCATAGATGATATGACTCAACGAGGGGCACATAAGCATAATGCTTTACGTCTCGACATCCAAGTAAATCCAAGTAAACAGTATTTTCTAATTGGTGGGATGTGCGTTGCTAATAATTTTTATTACTAGCTATGCCTAATGATTTGACAACTCTAATTTCAAAGCAATTGATAATTTTCTCCTTTCATGTAAAAAAAATTTAATCACTTTGAAGTCAGACCTTCACTTATGAGGAAGAGGTTCATATGCAGTAAAGGTTCAAGTGTTGCTTGTATTTTCCCCGATACCTGAACATGCCCGCCTCATTAGCAGACAAAATGTTTCCTCTTAAATGTGTTTAATATAAAGAAACAATATGCATCACAGCATTATCAAGGAACATGCAACAGTTTTAAATATGGTAACGTATGTTTCACATTTACATGTATGAGTCACGTAAGTTACAAAGGTAAACACACATGAAGAACTCTAAGAAGCTAAGCTTTTTCCAAAAGTTATAAACACCGATAACTCCTCTAGAAATGCCTGCTTTTCAAAGAAACTCTTTGCATGCATAGTAAGCCAACCTTTCACTGTCTAGCGGCTTGTCTAGTACATAGTCCTACTTTAAGGTTACGTATCAATAGAATCTCAACCCGTGTGTGCATTAGCGGGGATTGGTCAAGTCTAACGTTAGACCATTCACCAGGGCTGTCAACCCTCCCGCAAAAAGCAGGAGGGTTGACAGCCCTGGTGAATGCCACAACACTCATTCTCCCGCTGTCCCACCAGCATATTAAGATGCCCTTCCTCACGCTCTCTGTAAATCTCCCTCTTTATGAAAAAACCAAAGCGTGTAATTTTGGAGTAAAAAGAGCCGAAAATGCTGATGACCTTTTTTTCTTTTTCTTTTTTTTGCTTTTCAGAAAATTCTGGAGAAAAAAAGGATGCTGATGACTTGATCATGACATTTTTGGGGGTTTGGGGTTTTTTTTTTTGCTTGTCAAAGAATTTTGGAGTAAAAAGACATCCGAAAATGCTGATGACTTTTTTGGGTGGAGTAAAAAGATTCCCCCCCCCCCCCCCCCCCCCACACTGAGCAACTCCCTCAAAGCAGTTCCCCAAAGTTGACAGCCCTGATTCACACATGAGAGGAAAATAATTATTTAAAATTTCACTTTCAACTGTCTCTGAAACCCCAAATTTGTTGCATATTATAACAATTGAAGAGTCCCTGAATCATGTGAATCAACACTTACACATGTACAAGCATATAATTTGAAGATAACCTTGTACTCCAGACTAGCTAGCTAGCTTTTATGGGTGAATAGGCTGGTGAATCAAGTAATCTAGAAATTTAAGTAAATTAAGTGATCTTTTTGTCTGTTTTCACACATTATAAAACGGGTTCAAGAATGTAGCCATCCTGATTGGTCAAATAACACCACGTGACCGTGCAAAAAAAAAGTGATAACGCACGGCGAGGGGACTAACGCACGGCTAATCCGGATCAAACACTAAGATTGTAAGAAAACACTAAGATTGTAGACCCGTTTTATAAAACTTTTAATACATGGTTGTGAGGTCGTGCATTAGTGCGATCCAGCAACACGCAGGTTTTTATTGTGGTGTCTAACACACTCGGCTACGCCTCGTGCGTTAGTACACCACGATAAAAACCTTTGTGTTGCCAGATCGCACCAACGCACTCCCAACCATGTATTAATAGTATACTGGTGCATGCAGCAGTGAATTCGCGACATAGCCCCGCATATGTTTGGTCCCATGACTAGCCTGGATGGAAGGCTCTTTGAAGAGTAAAAGCAAAAAATCTGACACTACTCTTCATAGATGATGAAGAGTAGCGTCAGCTTCTTTTTTTTTACTCTTCAAAGCTTGCAAAGAGCCTTCCAGTTCCAGGCCTAAGCTACGGGTGACCTAACGACGTTACATCTTACGATACCTGCATTGGAAAGACAGCAGACTTGTTCCCAACGTATCCCGAGACAACATGACTTTGGATTGAAATCACTCTGTGGTCGGGAAGTGCCATATTCGATCTTCAATCTGCAGATCTTTGTCCCTCTTTGTCCTTTTTAATTTAATACGAAGCTCAATAAACAAATAAATGCTCATGTGGGACTAAAACAATTTGCATTTGTCTGCGCTAGCTCATCGCATCAGTGACAGTGTTACGTTAACAGTGCAGAAACGATAACAGTGCAGAAACGATAACACGTTACATAATAAAGAACCGGCAAAATGTACTATACTTGCGATACAGCATGGTGCGGCCTGCGTGGTAGCCGCTTCTGCTCAGCCACGGGTATCGTCCGGCGTACGGACCAAATCCGCTACTAACTCGGCGGATAACAAGTGGAGTACGGCATCTTTCGTCCGCCATATCGATATGGTCCTCACTAATGTACAACGCTTACATATAACAGCTGTGTGGCTGTAGTGGAGCAGAGCTCTTTATTCATTTCTCATATTTTGATAGGGTGCCCCTATACTTAAAGGTTCCCTTTTATGGAATTACAAAGGAACTTCAATTAGTAGACTTTTCTACTGTGAATCCAGATCTGTTAACCATTTTACCTGAATTCCATTCATTAATCTGTAAACTTGAAAATAAAAAATTAATTGGGAACGCCCCTAAAAATTTTGGAAAATCGGTCCAGCGATCGATGACGTCATGTGACGTCACACTCAGAATGCTTGACTCCACGCAAGCTGAAAGTGTGTGTGTAGGCTATTGAACTTCGTGTAGATCCTAGCTTCGACTTCGTGTAGATCCTAGCTTCGACTTCGTGCCATTACAGCCCTTCATTTTAGTTTTTTTTAAATCCTATATCAACGAACGATAACATCTTCTTCAGACAGAAGAAATAAAAGAGGAATTAGGGGCACGGCCGTATTTGTTTGAACCAGACATGTCGGATTCTGATTATATGACAGAGACGTCCCTGATTTCAATAACGGAGAAGATATCGACGGGAGACTTGGGAATTATAACTAGTAATTCCTTTTGATAATTAGATTGCCGATTAAATTTTAATTTACGCATATCCATCAATTATGAATCTTGTTTGCGCTTGCAAAATGCCCCAGTCCTGATGAGGCTGAGCTGATAGCTGATCGAGGCAGTGAGCTCGACGTGCGCAGGTGTACACGCCGTGCCGTTCGGTCGTTCGCCTGCTGACCCTGCCTGGCCTGGGCTTGGGTAGGGTTCTACTGGTGCATGGGGTGGTAGCGTTTTGTTTCTAGTGAATTCTAACATTGATATCCAGAAAACCCTTAGCTCTCCTGTTACCTTGCATGTTTTCATTGTGCTGCTATGAATAATAAGTACCGGTAGACTAAGTTAGTGTAGGTACAGTTTTTTGATCAATAGATATATGATCAATAGATACCGTAGATCAAGTTTGATTTTGGGGATGGCATCTTGCTTCAGGGACGGCCTCTTCTTGATGCCAAACGCCGCATGCAGCCCCGTACTATCGAGGAAGTCCTCCGCACAAATGTGCTCGGAACACACGGACACTGCGGTCACTCGGCCCCTTCCAATTGACGCGAGTTAGTTTCACTTTTGAGGTCCATTTTCTTCTAATATTTGGGTCTTTGAGGAATAAATGTAGACTTACACCCTCCTTTGTGATATTGCTGCAACCTGCAAAGACACAGCGTTGCGGCATACTTCGATTTAGAGGTGGTTTTCGAGGTGGTATATAACTGCAAGTTAGTTTGCACGCGTGATATATGCAAGATATTGTAAACAAGCACCGGCGATGTCGGTTTGTGACGTCACACGTCAATCATGCTCGAAGAACGAGAATTCGGGGTTTAAAAGGGGGCGGAGCTTAGCAGACTCGTTTAGGCCTGAATACGTGGGGAAAATATTATTTTAAAAATATTCAGATACGTATTCATTGCAAACGGATGTCATTTTTCAATTTAGATGAGTATCAGGTACAAAATAACAAGAATTAGAATTTCATAGAAGGGAACCTTTAAAGGAGAATGAAACCTGGGGGGGGGGGGTCAATTTTTGTGAAAAGAGAGGATAGAGAGAAGCAATTTTTAAAAAGTTCCATCAAAATCGGTTACCAAATGAGAAAGTTAAGAAAGTTTGAAAAGTCTCAATTTACTTTCTATGGCGATCCTCAAACTGGCAATATTGCTTCAAAGTGACAGGTTTAGTAGTACAACTCTCCATATGTTTTGTACACGAAATTTCATATTTTCCCCATTATCTCTCAAGGTGGAGCTTTTCTCCTTTCTTAGCTGAAGAGATATCATAGGAAAATGTATTTGACACAACATATGTTGAGTTCACAAAAAGGCAAACAGCATCTTTAGAGGTTAGGAGAAAATATGAAATTTTGTGTACAAAACATATGGAGAGTTGTACTAGACCTGCCATTTTGAAGCAACATTGCCAGTTGGAGGATCGCTATAGAAAGTAAATTGAGACTTTTCAAACTTTCATAACTTGTTCATTTCGTAACCGATTTTGATGGAACTTTTTTTAAATTGCTTCTCTCTATCCGCTCTTTTCATTAAAATAGTGCATAATCCTTAAGGTTATGAATTTTCTTCATTTTCGCCATCTTTACTTTCTCTCTTTTGCGTTTTTGCGTCCCATCCAGAATACAATAAATACAATAAGTAGCCTGCAAGGTAAGGTCTACTGGGACTCAAGATGGAAATGACAATTATATCAACAATATTTCAGTGGAATTTTAAAAGAAACAGATGGATAAAGAACATGCATGTTAATTTGAGTGTTAATTTAAACGTGTTCCGAACTTGACTGCCCCGGTGATTCGCGAAGTGGAATGCCCAAATGACGATCATGAATGTGAATTTGAATTTGAATTTGAATGATTCTGGTGTAATTATGCGCTTATTTTAAAGTGACAGTAAATTGAAGCTCCTAATGGCGCCATCTTTCAACAGGATTTGAAAAGTGTCTGTGCCTCTAATTTTCCCATCGTGCCCCATTCTAGTTTGTAGAAGCTTAGAATGTATCTGTGGGCACTTTTCCACGTGTGCAACATCAAAAATAATAGTTTGAAATATCAAATGTGCCTATTTTCCAAACAGCTGTTTGTCGAAATTCAAAATAAAAAGCAATCAATTTTCAAATTATGATCTCAATTTAGCAGTTACTGTAAGGTGGCGCTGTTCATGTTTTGCCAGTTTAATGCCATTTTAATGCACGTCATGAATTTGAATGATAAAACAAGCCAGATGGAGGACAGGAACCGCGGAGCATATGGACCTACTACATATAACGCTGGCAAAAAAAATACGCCGAGTTGGTCCGTACGGATAAGACCCGCGGACAGGCAGAAGCTGCTGACACATGCACATGCACACGCCCACTAACATCACGTCACGTGTAGAGTTAAATATCAAAATATAATGAGTTACCGTAGATATAATTAATATACAGGCAGCGCAGGTATCGGTATGTTTGACATTGATCAACGACAGAACAGAGGCAACAAAAAATAGACCCCGATCTGCATCATATTTACGATATTTACGATACAGGTACTATGGGTCGTTTAGCTGGAAAAGTTGCGGTTGTGACGGCGGCTGCCCAAGGCATTGGAAGAGCCACTGCTCAGGTAAATTGCTGTGCGGAGTGAATAGTGGTTGCCTCAACCAAAATGCCCATCATCTAGACTCTAGACTAGAGTATGTGCTCCTGTGGGCGGCCGGTCCCCTGTGAGCAGCCGGCGGTGAATAAAAAATGAAAATAAAAAAAAAATTTTGATATCCCTTCAAAAATTACCCTGGACAGTCTCAGGTAGGTTCTATTGCACCAAAAAACATACTCGGCCAAAGCAGTAAGTATCCTGAATCTCGCTCAACATCATGAGAAATGTACGCCACCAGTCATCGACAAAAAAATTGCAGTTTCTTAACTTAAACCAATACTTAAACTTTATTTGTTCAATTTGATGTGTAATTTGATGTTTATTTAAGAGAATGAAGTTGATGGTCCATGTTTTGCTTCAGAAATTTTTATTTACACTACCACAGGGAAAGCTGCATGGGGGTGGCCGCTCACCAGTGCCATTTTTCTGAGTGGGTCTGGTGAGCAGCCACCCTGTGTAAAACGTGTACAAAATGCAGGTTTTTGTAGGAAATTGTAGTCTGCTTTCATTTTTTGGTCATGGCGTTTGATAGATCATCATGTTTGACAGATTTTATGGGTTTCAACAGAATATTATTAATTTTTATGAAGTATTGGAATGTAATGTATGAAATGTGATATTAATTTTCTTTCACTTAGTCACAAATATGATGCTGAATGCCCGACATATCATGGGCGGCTGCTCACAGGGGTAGAGGCGGCCGCACACAGGACCCCTAGCACCGTTTTGAAAAATGGACACTACTGACCACGTTATTGGTCAATAATTTTAATTTTGCCTTCTATTTACTTTAGTAAGCAAGTATTTGGACTATGATTATGAATTGATTGTATTGAATTATGTGCGAGTCTTTGATTGATAAATCAGCAAATTCCCTTTAAGCGGCCGCACACCAGAGCCTTTACTCTAGTCATGTTACTGTTATGTTACTAGTAGACCAAAACTTCAGTCTCTCTGAATCGTTGGTTGTTCCACTGAGAGTACGTCTGGCTCCACTAACCTCTAACTAAGGTTGACCAATGATTCCCCATCATATTAATAGACGGTTATTTCTGTCATGTCTGTCATGTGTCTGTCTACAATAATTGATGTTAGTAATTCAAGATACGTCTTAAACATAATATTAATAGGAACTTAGGAAGTATAACACTAGTTGGGTCTAATCAATGATGATTGGATGATGATTGATGGTCATGATGGTGGTGGTGGTGATGATGATGATGATGATGCCTTATGCTATGGTGGTGATGGTGGTGGTGATGATGATGATGATATTATGCCTCTGCCCACCAAAGATGGTGCCAGACTGCCCAGAGGCATTAAGTCTATGTTTTCAGGTTGTCCTTCCGTCCGTCCATCAGTCGATCACGTCAGTCTTGCTTTCTCGTTAACGTGATATCTTGAGAACGATCTAGGTATGAATTTCAAACATGGTGCTATAAGTATATAAGCATCTGTCCTTGTTCATTGGATAGAGGCTAAGTGGTGCTAAGTCGCCTAAGTGTGTATCTCCATAGGTAGACGATCTGATTAGGTTTTGGGTTTTGTAGGTCAAAGGTCACAGGTCAATTTCTGAAATTTCAGGTTGGCCTCTTTAACGTGATATCGTAAGGGCCAAAACCACTAAAACTGTACCATTTGTCGATTTGATTTTAGGAATTTGGGGAAAATTAAACTATTCTCATGATTCTCAATCATTCTGACATGGAAAGAATGAAAGAGTTTACTGAATTTTGATTCAGAAAAATATGAGCACATAATATTCTTAACTTTTTATTTTCTCACGCTTGAAAGTAAACAGATGAATTCTACCTCTGTAACTACGTTACTACACTTTTATTTAAATCAACACTACTTTGTAATTGTAGGGATGTACGTTGCTAATAATTTTTATTACTAGCTATGCCTAATGATATGACAACTCCAATTTAACTCTTTCAGTGCCGATGGCACGTATATGTGACAGATAGACTTGTCATTTTCATTCACCAATTGCTTGACCACTGGAAAGGTATATGGTGGTCAATGTATATCAACATTTTGAGCATAAATCAAGCATTTTAAATATATGATTATAATTATATGCTACCATAGAAAATTTCAGAGAAAATTGCTGATTTTTGAAAAGATATTACCTTATTTCAACAATAAACAGTAGTAAACAAATGAGAAACCAAAAAATAATGGACAAAAAAGAAACTCAAATGTAATTTTCAATAATTCTAAAGCATGAAATTGGGTAAAGTTATAATGTTTGGTATCATAATACATGTATATGGTAATAAATTTCCTCCAAGTTTTGTACACAATGTTTTTTTAAATAATAGATGGTTAATGAAGTGCAGACATTTGAAAAGTAAGCATTGATCACATTTTGGTAACATTTTGAAGAGAGCTAAACCCCTTGGCACAGTAAGAGTTAAAAGAAATTGATATTTTTCTGCTATCATGTGAAAAAAATTAATCACTTTGAAGTCAGGCCTTCAAGAATGTGGAAGAAGTTGTGTACAGTAAAGGTTCAAGTGTTGCTTGCATTTTTCCGATACTTGAACATGTCCGCCTCATTAACTGACAAAATGTTTCCAGTTGACTGTGTTTAACGAATATAAACAAACAATAAGCATCACGACATTACCAATTAGGAACATGCAGCAGTTTTAAATATATGGTAACGTATGTTTCACATATGAGTTACGTATGTTACAAAAGTAAACACACATAAAGAACTGTAAGAAACCAAGGTGTTTCAAAAGTTGTAAACACCGATAACTCCTCTAGAAATGCGGAGCCTGATCGGTTAGTCACGGACGGACATTTGACAAATTTTGAAAGTTTGAAGGCCTGTAAAAAAAAATTTATAAGATGTGTTGAGCTGTTTTATGTTTCATTGTGAAGGGTACCACTGAAGGTGCTAAATGATGATAAAATTTGGTTGCCATGGTTACCTACTAAAAATAGAATCCATTAAATATTCAATGTCACGGACGGACAAGATAGAAATGGGTTTCTTGACTTATCGGTAATCTTTTGTCTTTTCTATCTAAACAAACTGTCACTGACAAATTTTTTTACTGCAAATGTTAGTCAAGTAAATTGACTTCCCTGTCACATACATAGAATTTTAAAGCAAGCTGTAACTTTTGCTAGAGGTCCGAAAACTTTTTGTCACGGACGGACATTTGGGCGTCACGGACGGACATTTAGAGCGTCACGGACGGACATTAAATCAAAAACTGCATGTGTTCCTATCTAAAATCGCGCATACGTACTTCTTGATTTCTACTTTTTGTTTGAAATTGATTTTATCCCAATATTAAGCAAAACTTAGCTTGAAAAACTTAGTTTTTAAGTGGAATCTATATGTCAAAAGTGGATGCCTGTATTGTAGTGTATACACAATGTACAAGTGAATGTACAACTGAACATGTACAATATATGCTACAGACCAAAATGAATATGTTGCGAAGAATGTGATGTAAGCTTTCAAAATATAACCCTTTACATTACAGTCATGTAGGTGGACCGAAATCAAACATCAATATTTAGTATTTTAATTTACTTTACAGCTCAAAGTCATATATTTTGTTTCAAACATAGAGGTAATATAGAAATAGGATTACGTGTGATTGATCATTATCATATATAGGAAGTAAAATTTCTCATTTGGTTTACAACATCACATACCAGTACTCTTTATAACATCTCATATTTTTCAATAGTTCTGTTTAAGAGGGTGAAAACCAAATCATGAAATGCAGATCATTGTCTAAATCTTTCTCATACCATAGTTTACTTTTTCAGTAATGTCTCAATCACTTTAAGAACAATGTTGGCTTTCTGGACAAAGGCCCTAATGGCAACAGTTGAGTGTATAAAGTCCATAGAGCCTAATTATGTCCTGCTAGTTGAGGGATTGCCCAACACGACTAGTGTAAGTCATATATTATAACTTTCTGACCCCCTTCCCCATAAAAAACTGTTTCAGGGTTGATGCAACCAATTTAGTAAAGAGCATTTAAAATTAAATAGGTTTCTTCATATGTTATGTGATTACATAATTTTTAAAAAATTGTTGGCTGTGTAATAGTGTGTATGATCCTGAACTACATTAGAATCTCTATCTGTCTCAAACATTACAAACTAATTCAAAGCATACAAAATAGAGACCACATCTGACCTCCAATGTTTATAATTTTCCAGCACAACTTGTAATTTAATTTGAATATTGATCAAGCTTCGGTATTAATGTTGAATCTAAAACTTGTACACGTAGCTGATGACCATAAATATCAGCTACTATGATAGCAATAATAATGTTAATAAATAAATAAGTAAGAAAATAAGTATTCATCTTCTGTAAACACCTGTAATGGATGTCTTTTGCAGACTGACAATGCAGGCTGGCTCCCATTAGAGCCATAGCAAAATCATTAAGTTTTTATGACATTAGCTTGAAAAAGAAAAAAATTTGGGTGGGGTGGGGGTAATTTTTGCTTTCATATGGGCGATCACAATACCATATACAGTCCAACCTGCTTTAGCGACCACCTGTATAGAAAGACTACCTGTCTATAAAGACCACAGTTTTTGTTTCCCTTTAAAACTGTTTCTCATTAAATCATGTATTATAGGAACCTGTACATAAAGACCACCTGCTCATAAAGACAGCTTTTCTTGTGTCTTGAGCGGTCTTTATAGACAGGTTTCTCTGTACATGATATTTTGGATGAAATATGTTCCATGAACCAATAAACAATAAAACAATTCATTGAATTTGAAATCTCACAGCATTTACCATTTCAGTATATTGCATTGTCCGTCCGTGACAAAATTAGTGTCCGTCCGTGACAATTTTCAAATTCATTTTTAGTATATATATTTTTGATTGATCAAGGTTTTATTCATACATGGTATAGGTCTCTAGCTAGTGAGATAGCTCAGCATGGTTTTTGTTTTCACTTTTGCCCCACCAATGGAAAAAAAAACTTTTACAAATTTTTTCTGTCACGGACGGACAAATTTGCATCAAGATGTGAATGACCACGCGGCACAACCATTTCTGTACAAATATTTTCAAATATTTTGGGGTTTTCAATGGAATGTTGTTTGATCTATAATTATTTGCTAACAAAACTTAAGAAAGTTTAGAGAGTGTTAAACTAGGACCAAATCAATCTTTCTAGGAAATGTCCGTCCGTGACATTAGTGTTCATCACCCCTGTTGAAAAATGGGCCAATCCAATGACTTTCCGACCTTGTCAATTAAACAAACATGAATTTTAGTAACTTTAGATATTAATGAAAAACCTGAAAGTGATTTCATCATAAAAATCTGAAAATTGAATTTTCACCCCAATGCTCACTCTTAACCGATCAGGCTCTGCCCTTTTTTTCAAAGAAACTCGAAAGAAACTCTTTGAATGCAGAAGACGACTTTTCACTGTCTCGCGGCTTGTCTAGTAGGGAGTCCTACTTTAAGGTTACGTATCAATAGAATCTCGACCTCTTTTATGTAGTATCCATCACACATTCCTCATATTTTTCTTAAAGGGTACCAATCACCAAAAATAATTTTGATCTGTGTGTTAGAGGTTGCATACTGTCGTTATACTGTACTCAAACTATGGGCTTCAAATATAATTATATAAAGAGATATTGCAATTTGAATTACACTCTATATAAGCGTAAAAGCAACTCGTTAGTAGACTACTCGACGCACCTGTATGCGCTCTCCAAGGTAAAGGCTCGCGCGGAACCGAACTCAGAGTTAGGTTCCGCGCGAGCATTTTCATGTTATCCTTTATTTCCTTCATACTCATTAACTGTTGACCTATAAAGTACCAGGCAAAGTTCTTTGTGGTTGATTTTATACTTTCTAGCTGTACACAAATTATTTTTTCAGGTGTTTGGTACACTTTAATATGTGACCATGGCTGCTCCAATATTCGACACAAGACTTTCCTTAAATCGCCCCTAATATCTATTGCCAAACAATACATGTATATTCATTTCGATATCATTTGAAATCCTACGTCACTATGAAAAAACAGTAACGTATGTTTCATGTACAAGATGATGATACTTTCGAGAGGAAGTCTCAAAACATTAAGAGTAATAATTTCTTTACAAATTACTGAATTTACATTCCAGAACCATGATTTTTGTTCGAAAGCGATAGTTGCACCCTACGATCACATTTGACTTACAGTACATGTTGTAAGTATATATATGCATAACGACATAAGATCATGTATGATGTCATCATGCCGAGTTGTACTGTATTGTATTGGCTTAATCTCGGGGAAAAAATGTTTAACAATTCCTTCAAGTCTACATGTGTATGAATTTCATGATTGGACTAAAATTAATGAAGCGTCCATATAGCACTGACTATCGTACGGACGAGAAAAGCTTGAAAATATTTTTCTCTTTTATAATGACAATAATAATGCATAATAATAATAATAATAGTAATGCATAATAATGATAATAAAGATAATGATAATAATATAATGATAATAATCATAATAATGATAATGATAATAATGATGATGATGATGATGATGATGATAATAACAACTGGCATTGAAGGCGCAGTCTATAAAACGATGCCCATGGGGGGGGGGGCACTTGAAGGGGGAGCAAAAAACGCAAAAGAGAAAAAGAAAGGGGGAGAAAATGAAGAAAAATTATAATCCTTAAGGATTATGTGCCCCAAATGCGAGGGATAAATTGCATTAGAAATACAGTTTTTGATGGTTTAACATGCAGAAATGTTCTAAAGCTCGACCACTTTAGAAATGCAGCTTCTCCCATTTATTTCCTTTAATTTTCTATACTCAGCCTGAGTTTGGGCTTTTGTTTTCCCCATCTTGACCTCTATATCTGATCATCAAAAGAGACAAAATAGATACTGTCCCAGTAAAATCAAAACTCTAAAATTATGTGCACCACGTTTGTTAGGTAACATCCATTAACCATTATTGCAGAGGCGTTGATAGTCACAGCTTGAGGATACTAAATCTATAATTTCTCCAACTCTGAAGTATGCTGATCATTAAAAAAAATCCACTCATCTACGGTCATTGAATGCTTTTCCACACGTGAATTTTAAATTTATTACAGGACACTGAAACCTATGTTACCACTGGATTGAATGCAGAATTGACATGTCTTAACTCCAAATTAAAGAATGCATACTCAGTAGGAATAATATTTTTGTTTGTCTCTTTCGTTTACTAGGGAGTATTTACCATATAGTACACTTGCGTACTATTTTATAAAGAAAATTGTAAATTGAAACCTATATTACGTTACAAAATTGTCCACGTGTAAAGAAGCTTATTGCTACATGAATATTTACTAAAAATGAATAATTTTCATTTTCTGAATAAAGCACATTTACAAGCTGTTCTTTTATATATTGTCAGTTATTGCCCAGGATACACAGCTAACAACTTTAATGTAACAATGAACCATTACCTCAATTGCTCTTGAGTAACATAAACACAAACTTGCTACATTTGTGATGCGTTAGCATACTGAATTTCAGGTGGTCTCATTAATAGTTGCTAGGAATCCCCAGATGCTTGGTGGCGCTATAACAGCTGTTTGCTAGGGATCGGTTGTGCTTTTACTGATTTTAACTGAGGTTAGAAATGAGGTTGCAAAATGGCCAGTAACGTATGTTTCAGTAACGCATGTTTCAGTTCAAACTTTAGTATGATTCACATAAAAGATGTTTGGTCACTTAAATGAAACCGAATCATTTCTCTCAGACATGGTTACCATTTTATTACGTTTGGTAACTTTCGCATAATCATTTCGTTGTTTACTTTCGATAGGGATGGTATCATAGGTTACTTGTCTTAACCATACTATCACAAACACGCGTATATACATGTATGCATCATTTTCTCCAAAGTGGATACTCAAACAGCATTTCTATTCTAAGTAGTTGCGCATGCCGTATGCATTTGAATGGATTGTGTGTGGAAATTAATAAATGGAGTGGATGTACATGTACATATGAGTGAGCAAATGTGCAGCGTGGATTTAAGAACCCGCGAATATGTTTTGGAGTCGCTCAGCGCCAAAATTTAATCGTGCCAAAATAACAGCGTTTACAGTAGTAGACTTATTAAAGTTTGACCCCTATGCTATAACTTAAACTGCAAGGCCTTGTGAATTTTCCAACTCATGCTCTTTTCTTTTAATTGACAGGCCTTTGCCCGAGAAGGAGCTACCGTTCATGCTACAGATATCAATCTGGAGAAACTTAATGAACTGAAGGATACTGAAGGTAAATTACAGTTAAGGTCACTCCTAAATATACTAACTTATGTCTGTACTGCAGGGATTGCCAACCATAGGCGAGCGTTTGTTATCAACATTGGCTAGATCACGTATGCTGATGATATCTGACTTTATATTTCTCTTAAACCTAACCAGATTGATGTTGTAAATGCTGTGGGTAACCTTGAAGATTATTTGAATAATTCTTGGTTGAACCAAAGATTGTGAAAAGGGAAGATACATGTCGAACACTCTCCCGATTTTGTACAGGGTACGATGTAACGTCCAGGGGAAGGGTGCCCAACAGCGTTGGGTAGGTAAGTGACGCATTGACCGTGTACAAACCAATTCGGGAAAATTACCCAGGGGGCTGAAATACTGTAACAGAAAGAAAACCAGGCGTCTCTATGAATTCAGAAGATGGGAAAGGGCTTGAAAATTAATTAGGAGGAGAAAAAAAGAGGGGGTAAATTCAACAGGGGACATGCAGCTATAGCAGTGTTGTTCCATGTCTGTGCCCATTTTCTTTACACTTTAATTTTTTAAATAGTAATCATACATGTACATACACACACAGACAGGGGGGGGGGGGGGCTAGGGGCACAGGGTCGAAGGTGTTGGTCTTGATCTTGATCTTGATCTTGATCTCGGACCAACCGGCGAGTTCAAAATAGACCGGCGTCGGGGCGGCACCTGCTGCGATTTCCCGTGGGTGCCCGGCTATATAAAAGGCGCTGCTCAATGCGCTCCTCAAGAGAAAACAGCTAAATTTCTGAACAAAGTTATCAAGTAGGAATCGTAGACCTCGTTGACCTCTCAGATGCAGAGCAAAAGCGTTATTGCTGATTGCCAACTTGCAGTCACATATATACCCAGGTCGCTCGAGAGAAATTCCCGGCGGAGACCGGCGGGCTGCCGATGGTACTCCTACGGGACACTGCCGGCCGCCTGGAGATTTCTTAAAAATCGGCCTGTGGCCGGTGGAAGATCGTCTGGGAATCGGTGGGTCATCATTTGGTCACTGCTCAGACGCCGTGCCGAGAAAATTCCCCGATTTCGCCAAGTTTTGACCTAAACAAGAAATCGACAAGGCATCGTTGGGGCTTTACAGCCTGCTTGATTTCTCCAAAAATTGTTGGGGATGCCTAAATTCCAGCGGCGCCCGAGCAGGCTACAAATCGGTCGGTTTTGTCGGTTGATTTGTGACCATAGCCTTAGAAACACACTCATATCACCCCTAAGTACCCTGAAATCACTTCTATGGTTGCGAGTCAGAGATCGCATTATTTTTGAATTTTTACTTCTTGTTTTCCATTGTGTCAAGGGTTCTGCTCCTCTTTATAATATAAGTCTAGTTCACAATACACTCCTGTCAGATCTTTATGTTTATCTAACTCTGGTTCTCTTGCTGTTCCAAAATCTGCAAAAACATGGGGTGGGGGGACAAGGTTTTGCCCACGCTGGTCCTGCTCTATGGAACAATCTCCCTACATGTATAGTTATTAGAAATTGCAATTTTCCAGATTCATTCAAAAGCAGTCTAAAAACTTACTTGTGTAATGCTTTTTGTTGATTAATACATGTTTATTCTCCTCTTGTATTTCTACCTCTAGTTAAATTCTAACTTCTTTATCCTACTCTATGCCTAATACCTGCGTGCCGAATTTCAAATCCGCCCGGGAGTCGAGCATATTTTTCGCTTTAAATCAACCTGGTCGCATATTGGCTTGGTGGAGCCCTTTGAACACTAGCGATCAGAAGTCGCCCGGCGCCCGTCAGTAACAAACAGGAGTCCGGCGAAGCCTGTTCGACATACATGTAAGGGCGGACGCCGTCCGAGTATCGGTCGATGATCACTAGTTCTGTCGGTGCCCACCCAACACCTGGGCGACACCCGGACGAGTTCCGCCCAACGTCCTGTTAAGCGTCCTCCGACGCCTCCGCGCCTCGAAAAATATCGTCTGTTTGGAGCCAGAAGGGCCCTTATTTTAAGTTAAAGTATAATATAATTATATTATAAGTAATTATATCATAATTGTATCATAATTACATGTATATCATAATTATATTATGATTATACCCAAGGGGCAAAATTCCTGAGTAGTGGGGTCGTTCGAGTATCATAGGGAGCCCGGGCGGCGACCACGCAGCTCTGCCGACCTCCGTCAGAATTTTAAAGCCCCAAAATGGTCTAAAATAATCAGATTGCCGCCCGAATATCAATCGAATGTTTTCCGATGCCAGAGCGATCTCCGGGCAACCAGTTTACGAGCTCTGCGACATCAAAAATTGCCATTGCAAAATCTCTGAATTGGGAGCAGGTTTCGGTGCCCTGTGGACGTCGGCAGAGACCGCAGTGATCGAGCAGACACCGGCTGCATTCTGGCCGTATTCCGGGTGAAAATGCCATTTTGAGCTTGCAGAGAAGTCGGGCGGGCTCCGTTTTGGATATGTGATGGCCCCTTAAAGCATTCTACAGAGTGGATTTGGTGCATTATAAATCATATGAATTATTATTATTTATCTCTTATGAGAGTTTCAAAGAAGCAGGATCCCTAGCCCAAAAATTTCACTTGATCAAGGTGATAGAGATCGAGTTTAAGGAATTGTCTGGAATTCAGATATTTTGTCATCCTACAGACTACTGCAATGTAAACAGGACATATTTTCACCCAATTTTGGTGATTGCTAGTATTCTGGTGTTTTACCTCTTCAACCTCAACCGCCTTCGAAAGCCCCACATAGGTATGGTTCCATGAGTGGGTTAGGGTTAGTGTACACGTATATGTATGCATTTACTAATTGATCTCTATAGAGATGTAGACTGCAGCACTCATCCAGTGTATTAA
Organism: Heliocidaris tuberculata; assembly: GCA_025618425.1. NCBI lineage: Eukaryota > Metazoa > Echinodermata > Echinoidea > Camarodonta > Echinometridae > Heliocidaris > Heliocidaris tuberculata. The sequence continues at coordinate 1,338,316 of CM046837.1, forward strand.
CAATAAACAAGGTTATAATATAACTTCATAATCCTAAACCAATTTTTTTTTTTTTACTAGCTCTTCCCACTGTTTTTGTGATGTTTTTAATAATGCTTTTAAAAAAGGTAAGTCCATTGCCAGTAAAGACATTTCCAGGCACATACTCTTTAGTGAGGGTTATAATATAAGGGCTTATCAACGGCGTAACCTCGCTAGTCATAAGGACTGCTATTCATAAGGACCGCTATCCATAACGCGTGACTAAATGAATAGCGGTTTTGTATGAATAGCGGGCCTTCCTAAATAGTGAGCAAACCATGGACAAATTACCTCGCTATTCATAAGGACTTCATTCATAAGGACCACTATTCATAACTATTCATAAGGACCGCTATTCATAACGCGTGTTAAATGAATAGCTGTTTTCTATGAATAGCTGTCCTTATGAATAGCGAGCGGACCCGTTATGAACAAAGGATGCACACTTTGGAATATCATGGATGTCAATTAAATCATCAAAGAAAAGCCAAGCTTCATTCAAGACAGGAAGAAGGAAGTACAGGGGTCTTGCAAGACATTAGTTATAAATCTCTTAGAGGAATAATCTCAAGGAAAAAGTTCATGTCCCACTTGCCCTTCATCATAATGAATAGAGTCATCGATCTAATCAATAAGTCAAGTTACATGTATCTGATCACTAGGACTCTTTGACAAGCCAAAATTAGTTTCAATGCGAACAACAGTGCTATTCATGTACATGTACATCATAATTCCAGACCATTTGGTTATAGTCATAAAATTATTAGTCAGGGAAGGCCATGCAGCTTTGGAGTTTGCACAACTGGGTTTTGACCCAGTTATCTAAATTACCCCTTATTCAGTCAAACCTGGGAATATGGTACCAAAAGAAACAGGAAATGGCAAGTAACCTTGTAGTATCAGTCTACAGGTCACTCTTAAAACAATAGGCAATTTCAAGGTGTTTTTGGTTTGTTTGTTTTTTTACTTGCACTTAATACACAAATCATTAGTAGCAAGCAGTATACAGGACTGGTAAATTCATGTTATTTTTTGTAATATTTAAGCAATAAAGCCGACTATATGCACTATTTAAGTATTGCACATGATGATAATCAGATATTGTGCTAGAATTTCAGGAATCGTGCAACTTGAAATGTGGATCACACAGTTTTAACTAACGACATAACACTCTTGGTGCTAATACCATGCATGTGAGACTTATAAAAATGAAAATATGAAGAACAAATTGTCCCAACAAGGGTAATGAAATCAAGGCATAATTTCCACCTTCAAATTTATTTTTTGTTCCTCACCCCCTGGCCACCCCTCTAGGAGGCCTCAAGGTCATCTTTACTAGACCAAGGGTAAACAAAAAATGAACAAATTCCTGCTTTGAACCATAGTCATCATATTTATTTGCAACCCTAATTTTCCCTGTCAATTCAAGAGAAAATACTGATATTGGAAAAAAAAAATGTAAAGAGCATTCTTCACATTTGAACTGATAACATTTGAAAGAACCTCCCATTTGAAACATGATGTGTTTGCTTTGCCTCTAGACAAACTGGTTTTTACATAAAAATTAAGTGAAATCTGTGATTTCAGCAAATTTAGTCCAAAATTTCACTCATGTTCTTTGAAGTGATGCACATGCATTTTGAAGAGGATCGTATTACCATGTATATGCCAATGTGTTTGGGTAGTGACAGATCCAAAGTGCATGGCAAAATCCAATCTGGCATACAGTAAGTACATATAAATTCCCCCCCCCCCCCCCCCCCTTGAAAGAAAAATAGTACTGTCATTTGCCTGTTATGAAATATGTGGCAAAAAGCCTGTTTTCAGCATATATTCATCCATCTTGTTCCAGTGTATTTTATTGCTTTCATCTTTATAGTTGACAAAAAAAGAGATGAAGAATGTCTAGATACCTGTCACATTTTGTTGGGGCCAGGGGGCTTCATTGTAAAAATTGCTCCGAAATGTTGTATAAATTATTTAAGTGCCATTTTCCTTCACTTCTTGTCTGCTTATTCTCTGAATTCTTTTTTCAATCTCTTTGACCACATATATCTTTTCATCCCTCCATCCCTCCTGCTCTCTTTCCTTGTGTCTCCCCCCTACCTCTCTCTCTCTCTCTCTCTCTCCCTCTCTCCACCCATCTCTCTCCTGTCCAGGTCTCATCTTGAGTAAATTAGATGTCACTAACAAGGAAGATGTGGCAACCTTTGTGGCAGGAATTCCAAAAATTGACATTCTCTTCAACTGTGCAGGGTAAATTTCTCTTTAAATATTTATGGTTGAGGCTAAACATATCACAGCCAAAAATGGCAAAGCATTTTTGAAGTTCAGAGAGGCAAATGCACTTTGCTTAAACATAGTATGATCATTTTTTAAACCAATATTGTTTACAATAACATGCAATTCAAGAATTACATATGTAGGAGCATTCTATTTGTATTTTAATTCGTAAGCATAATGTCACTGGATGAATCATTTGCAAATCCATTTAATTTCACTATAGTTTGGTATTGTAAAGTGCTGCTTACAGTGTATATGTGATTTTTTTCTCTGATTTAATTATCTAACTGTATTCAGATGTTTACACTGATACTCATTGTCTTTTTGTGTATTTCTCATTTTCTGTTTCAAAACCTCTCTTACACCTTCTTTCTTCTAAAGATCCTACAGTAAATTTTATTCATTTGCTTTGATTATGAAAAAAATCTGTATCCATTTTTTGTTTTTATGCCTCCGCCGGAGGCATTATGTTTTCGGGTTGTCCGTCTGTCCGTCCGTTCCGCTTTCTTGTTCTAGTGATAACTCAAGAACCACATGAGGTATGAACTTCAAACTTTGTGCTAGTAGGTATCACCATAGGAAGACGATCTGATTAGATTTTGGGGTACGTAGGTCAAAGGTCAAGGTCACAGAGGCCAATTTCTGAAATTTCAGGTGTTAGCCTCGTTCTCGCGATAACTCAAGAACCATTTGAGGTATGAACTTCAAACTTGGTGCTAGTATATATCACCATAGGAAGACGATCTGACTAGATTTTGGGGTACGTAGGTCAAAGGTCAAGGTCACAGAGGCCAATTTCTGAAATTTCAGGTGTTAGCCTCGTTCTCGCGATAATTCAAGAACTGTTTGAAGTATGAGCTTTAAGCGTGGTGCTAGTATGTACCACCATAGGAAGACGATCTGATTAGATTTTGGGGTATGTAGGTCAAAGGTCATAGAGGTCAATTCTGAAATTGCAGGTTTTAGCCTTGTTAACGTGATATCTCAAGAACCATTTGATCCATTAACTTCAAACTTGGAAGTAGTATGCATCACCATAGTGAGACGAACTGATTAGATTTTTGTTCACATAGGTCATAGGTGACAGGTCATAGAGGTCATTATACAGGTGTATGTGAAATTAATGTTTTTTACTTTTGTTATCACCATATCTCAACTATTTTGTATTCATGACTAGGAGGAGATAAAGTGATCAGACTTTTGGGTTATAAGGTGTAAGGTCAAATGTCAAAGAGGTCAATTAACATGTAATTAGAGGCTTTTTATTCTGGTTATCACAATATTTCAAGAACAGTTTGAGCCATCAACTGAATTTAGGCGGAGGCATATAGGAGATGCAGTCGCATTCATCTTGTTTTACTGTTGCTTTCAACTCCTAGATTTGTCTTCAATGGCACAGTTCTAGACACAGAGGAAAAGGACTTCGATTTTTCTTTCAACTTGAATGTTAAATCGATGTTCTTTCTCACCAAAGCTGTCTTGCCAAAGGTAGGTATACCATGCCTTTGAATTAGATCATACTCATAGCACAGAATAGAGAATTTCACAAATTTTGACTTGGTCATTTTCGACAGTCTCCATGCACAGAAGTGTTCTTGAGCCAGGAGGGGGGGGGGGGGGAGAGATTTCTCATTGAGGCATGTACAGCACCTGCGTCCATGACTTTCTGAAAAGCACCCTAAACAAGGATTTTAGTCAAGAGGTTTTTGATACCCTTTATTCAGGGAAACCCGCGATCTTGCATAGTATTGTACACCCTATTCGAGAATTGGTTCTTCTTGACCCTTTTTTGGCCAAAAAGGAAGAGTTAAAGACAAATATTTACTTTGGAACAGCAAAGAACCTCTTTGGATTCTTGAAAAAATATCCATGGGAAGATTTTTAGATGTCGCTTATTTTGCTAATCTAACTGTCAAATTTGCTACCCTTTTGGAGGATCTTTTGTCATCGCTAGTGAATTTGATACCATTTTTTAAAGAATTTCCCTGTTTTTGATACCCTAAATGAGATCCTGGGTTACCTGTCTGTTGGTGAAAAGCAACCCTTTTTACTCATTTTCATGGACTTGGATGCAGTACAGGCCTCAATGAGACATACCCCCGGGGTTCTTGAGCAAAGTACATTGGGAAAATGCTTGAATTTTGATGGGAGAATATATGAAGTACCACTGATTATTTCTCATCAGGGCCATTCTCAGTCAGGTGTGTTACCAAAATCCTGACTTTTTTAAAACCTAATTTTCCAGTATTTGTCTTGTAGTAGTCTCTCATTTTGGATATTTGAATAACAATTTTACCCCCAATAGATGGAGCGTAATTATTTTAAATGAGAGTACATCATTTTCTTTCAGAACTCAAAATAAGATCAGTCACGTGTGTGACCTTGCACGAAAAAGGTTCTTACTTGTTGGTATTAAAACCTAATTTTCTCGTATTTTCCTTGGAGTGCAAGTTTCCACTTTTCATTGCTGTATGATGGGATTACTCTGAACAGTTTGAAATCAATTTTCCATAAATTAGTGAACATTCTTTTCTTTTAGAGGTGAAATTGGGTCAGTCACATGTGTGTGACTACTCCAAAAAAGGCATTTTTAAATGTCTCTGTCAAAACATTATGGTTGGGAAATGACTTGTTCTTATCAAAGAAAGAGAAATCTTTTTCATGTAAAAAACTGGTAATGTAAAAAAAATCATTAAAATGTAATCTGATTTTCTGGCAATGAGGCAAAATTAGATTGTCACGTGTGTGACCCTTTGTTTCACTTTACAAAGAATGGCCCATTACTTCATGCCAAGGATGTGCAAGAAGACAACAAATTTGCCCAGTCTGTGTATTTGGTTTTGATTTAGCCTCATGCAAGTAACATTTATTACCCCTGTTGCTTTGATTTAATGTCTAATCTATAAACTGCTTGCATTTTTTTATGGCAGAAGTATTAATATGAAAAGGTGGGAAATTATTTGCATGATATTTTGCATACATATTTTGCACGACATTTTAGTTCCTGTGATTTCTTAGACTTTGGTTAATGTGCATTGTTCAAACTAACATACCGTGTACTTAAGAAGTGTGTAATATCCATTCTAGAAAAGAAAAAGAGATGTAGCTTCTATCAGTACTAGAGGTGGTACAAGAAAAAATAGAAGTAGAAATTTTACAGATTTTTTTTTTTTTTTTTTTTTTTTTTTTTGTCATGTTGGACCAACAATGCTGTTGCATGCAGCATTGAAATTGTCTGTAATGATGCAGTCACATATCCTGGGCCTAGCAGCAAGGGTCACATATGCCATTTGTGTGATATAGGATGGTTCATGTATATGGCTATATCCTGTGGCAGTTAAATGTAATAGAATATTCATTTGACAGGTACAGGATCTATGTTTTATTTTCTGTAAGCTAGAGCAGGAATTTCACAAAGTTCAATATGTTACTACTTTGATTCAGTACTGTCCATTGCCATCTGGCCTACATGTTGTTACATGTTTTTATGTGGCCTAATGTGGGATTACATAAGGTTATGTGACAGATACTTTCAAACTATGGCCTTGATTTGGCCGAACTTCATATGAATTACTGTATAAGTGGTTATTTTCGCGATTTTCGCGAGTCGGTCCTCGCGAAAATTTCCACTTCAATATATGGCTGTTTATAGTAACAAAAACATCACAAAAATCGCGAAATTAAACCCTCGCGAATTTCCCTACCTAGTCCAAAATCGCGAAAATATCTGTACGCGAAAAAAACAGCTTATACAGTACATACCTGCCAACTGTCCCTATTTAACGGACAATCCCGATTTTTGGTAAGAGAAAGAGCCACTTCTACACTGTGTCCCTATTTTTGCAAAAATCTATCTGTAGTAATGTATAGGAATCTCAGAAGTGTCCTGATTTTCAGCCTGTGCCTTGTCATTTGTCCCTATTTCTTGGGTTTCGGGGTTGGCAGGTCTAGAATTATACATGTATCAAGCATCACATTACAATATATAAGTTTTTAGTAATAGTAACTGTCCTGAAGAATACTGAGAGAGCGTATAGACAGGGAACCACTCTAACTTTTTTCACAGGGGACCAGATTGTAATTGTTTGCATTTCACTCCTGTTTCAATTTTGAAATGTTGAGGGTCTGGCTGGCTGGCTGTGATGATACTAGTGTTTCTGTTTAATTAGTAGTAATTGATTTGTGTGTTTTTCTTTCTTTATTAGATGCTGGAACAGAATAGTGGCAGTATTATCAACATGTCTTCTATTGCATCAAGCATAAAAGGTGTGTCATCAAAGTGTTTGCAAAATCTCACATCAGAAGTTTGTAATCCCTGCATTAAACTTTGGGGTGAAACTAACTTCAAACTCATCTTGTAATTGTAATTTCTCTTTGTTTTCCTGAAAATGTTCACCTCTAAAGGCTTACAAAAGACACTGTATTTTCTCATTTTACTTTGAGAGATTCCTGTTCTTTTGCTGTGAATAGTGGCATGTATTGCTCATTTAAATGTGTTTTAATATTGACTCACAGATATGCTGTGGTCTGTGGTCTAGTACCGTTTAGTTCTTGTTGCACCCAGTTAACCCTTTTAATCCCTGAACCGCCCAGGACTGCCTTTTATATTAATCCCTGAATACAGAACAAGTCATAAAATGTAATATGCTGTAACACTAACAGCATAAGTATTGAATCAAGCGCCGTACAGTGATGTTATGATCAACTGTAGACGTCACAATTGATGTAATGTCGCCCTCTGTATGCGCATTGTATGTATGTCTCACTTTATGAATTCCATCTAATAAAGTCACCATGAAACTTCAGACTGTCCTGAAATCGCCTGGTGTTTCCTTTAATATTGTCAAAGAGCAATGATATTTTGTATCCATTGTCTTTGGGTATTCTCTAGTTAAAATCCGCATTGAAACAATGTATTACTAGTACCGTTGAAAAGGTTTGCATACAAGCAGGGAATATATACCTCAAGATGGTTTGCTGAGCTGCAGAATCAATTTCTTATTATGGCTGCACATATGAGACTTTCTCAACAGTTCAGGCTTGATGCATGATGGTGACTGTTATAAACCCTGGATATTTCACAGAGTTATTTAGAATGAATCTAAGGATTATAGGGTAGGTTTTTATTGTAATTTTCCAAAATTCTTCAACTTGTACCAGTGTTCATATGCAGTGTGTACATGGGGGTGAGCTTAGCAACAAAAAAAAACAGTCAAGCCTTTTGTGTTTATATTGTTTACAAAGGTCACCATGGAAAAGGCCAGTCAGATTCTAAAATACACCAGGTTACATGTATTTGCCATGTTATTTTCTGGTAAATTAGTAAAACTTATGATTTAATATAACGACTTGAAAAAAGTTATTTGGATATATCTTAAAGAAATCAAAATATTTTGCAATTCAAGTTTTCCATAACAGTACACATAATCTGTAGGTGCTAAAGTGTTGAACACAAAATGTACTTGTTTCACTACTCAGGTGCTCCCAATAGATGTGTGTATGGAGCTACCAAAGCAGCTGTGTTAGGATTCACAAAGGGTGTAGCAGCAGACTTTGTCTCCAAAGGAATCCGTTGTAATGCTATCTGTCCTGGGACAATAGACACACCCTCTCTTAATCAGAGAATGGAAAACACTGGTGATAAGGAGCAGGTAAGTTCCTAGTTATAAGGAATCTGTTGTAATGCTCTCTGTCATGGGACTATAGATACATATCTGCCAACTGTTACGAAAAATTTGTAAATGTTACAAATTTTCTGACTATTTTTTACGAATTTTGCCTAATTTTGATCGAAATCCCTCACAAACCTGTGGCATTTGACCTAAAAAAACGCGAAACCACATAGAAACATGTACAAACTCAAACTCGCCAGCCCAATAATAATAAAGCCCAACTGGGTGGGAAATATGCGGCAGTTGCACCTGCAATGATATTAATATCGTCTATAAGTGCGCAGCAAACCATATGCGCGTTCGATAGTTTGCATTGAATAGTGTATTGAATACCAAACTTGACTGGGGGAGGAAGACCATTCGCTTAACACACAGAAAAGCATTGAATACGTGCACATGCAGTATTACATGTCAACATACATGTGAGTGAACGGGTGCATGCGAGAGAGTTGAATCTACTGCGTTGTGTTCTTGGTTTGACATTGTTATGGATTAAAATGGAGCATAAAAGGGGACAATGGTATATCAAGAAATATGCTGATGAGTTTGACCTCATTACATCATTAGGAAGGATATGTTTGAGTTTTCTTTTGTTACAAATAAAAATATCTAAAATGATGATTTTGTTACTAATTAAAATTTCAAAATGTTGGCAGCTATGTAGATATACACACTCGCTTAGTCAGAGAACGGAAAAACACTGGTAATAAGGAGGAGGTAATTTCCTAGTTATAAGGAATCCATTGTAATGCTACCTGTCCTGGGGCCATAGACACACCCTCCCTTAGAGGACGGAAAAACACTGGTGATAAGGAGCAGGTAAGTTCCTAGTTATAAGAAATCTGTTGTAATGCTATCTGTCTTGGGACTATAGACACACCCTCCCTTAGTCAGAGGATAAAAAACACTGGTAATAAGGAGCAGGTAAGTTCCTAGTTGCTGCCTGTCCTGGGACCATAGACACACCCTCCTTTAATCAGAGGATGGACAACACTGGTAAGAAGGAGCAGGTAAGTTCCTAGTTATAAGGAATTTGTTGTAATGCTATCTGTCCTGGGACTATAGATACACCCTCTCGTAATCAGAGGATGGACAACACTGATAATAAGGAGCCGGTAAGTTTCTAGTTATAAGATTGTTGAGACCGCCCTTTTACGAGTGCAAAATGACATCCTCACCGGAATGGACAGTGGAAAGGTGACTGGGCTAGTCCTGCTTGATTTGAGTATATAGTGCGTTTTGACACTGTCGATCATGTTTTATTCCTGAAGCGATTGCAGTCTGTCGGCATTGGTGGACAGGCTCTCCAGTGGTTGAAATCCTACATCTCAAAAAGATCGCAAACAGTGTGCATACGTGATTCTACATCAAGGACAGTTCATCTGGACTTCTCTGTTCCTCAGGGATCTGTCCTTGGTCCACAACTCTTTAATATTTACACTCTTCCACTGCACAGTATTATCAAGCGGCACAATCTTCATTGCCATGTGTATGCGGATGACACACAATTATACTTCTCATGTCCACCATTACAAGGGGAAGTTGATAGCTGGATTGCTCGTGTGGAGGCGTGCATTCGTGACATTAGGAACTGGATGACAGAGAATTACCTGAAACTTAATGATGGAAAAACCAAGTTTGTCATGTTGGGATCAAAGCAACAGCTTGCCAAGTTTGAAACTGGCAACCTACTCATTGGAACAATGTCTATCCTCCCATTGAACAAGGTTCGTGATCTTGGAGTCATTTTCGACTCCAACATGACAATGGAGTCACAGGTGTCGACTAATGTGAGACTTGCATATCACAGCCTCCGCAGTTGCCGTGATATCCGCAAGTATCTTACTCCGAAGGCTGCTGAACAGCTTTTGCATGCGTTTGTTACATCCCGCATTGACTGTTGTAACTCTCTACTCTATGACCTCCCCAAGTGCCTAGTACTAAAGCTGCAACGTGTTCAAAACGTGTGCTGCCCGTCTGGTGACATATACACAGAGACCCTCTCATATCACACCAATCCTCAAACACTTCATTGGCTTCCTGTCGAACAACGTCTTGCCTACAAAGTCCTTCTCATCACATACCGGGCTTTGAAGTTCTCCTCACCACAGTACATTTCCTCTCTAATCACCCTCCACAAGCCATCTCGCTCTGGTCTTCGTTCTTCTAATGCATCTTCCCTGCTCGTCCCCAAGACAAAACGATCATGGGGAGATGGAGCATTCAAGTCAGCAGCTCCCAGGTTGTGGAATGGACTCCCCAAGGCAGTGAAAGATTGTGAAACACTAAATGACTTAAAGAGAAAACTAAAAACACACCTTATGACAAATATTTTCTCTTGGACATTGAATTGTAAGCATTATCAGTGTTTTTTTATTAGGTGGTCTGTCATAGACAGATCATCTTTTAATTTTGTCAGAATTTTCTTCATTATTTCTTTATTTTTATTTTTCTCCCACCATTTTTTGTCCGCATGATTACTCAAAATTGGCTCTCTCAATTTTCATCAAATTTCAGTCAGTCATCAGGACTATCAAGGTCAAGTGCCAGGAATTTTTTGAAGGTCATCAGGTCATCGTGACGTCATCCAGGCGCCATTTTGTGAAATCACATTATCGATCATATCTTCATAACGAGTCATCAAAAATGAACCATATTTGACACACATAAACTTCAGGTCAAGGGTCAACATAATACGTTATCAAAATCCGCACGCGCATCAGGACGCGCACGTACGCGCGCGTCAAAATTTCAAAATGCTCAAAATCACTTTTTAATCAAATCAGAGTACGTTTCAGGACATTTTAAGCATTTCAAAATTTTCCGTCCGTGCACGCCCGCGCGCGCGTTATGAGCACGCACCGTTTTTTCGCATGGTTTGCATTCCTGACATTATTCTTGACAATTTCCAACTATTTCCAGTCATTCTCGACCTTCCATAATGCCACACGCGCGCGTCAAACTTTAAAACTCGTGCGCACGTCAATGGGCAATATAATGTAAAAAGTGGTAAAAACATGTCTATATAAAATCCGCCATAGCTCGTCAGAATGCCTGGATACCCCCCAATTTTTTTACATTTTCTGAAAGCTCAAGAGTTGTACATTTGAATTCATGTACATGTATAATTTTGTCCAGTCGTATGTTCTGACGTCATAATTGCATATGAACTCAAAAATTCGATTTTGACAAAATGACGTCATAATTTTTCTATTCATTTGACAATATTTCAGTAATAGGTTGTCAATTTTCTTCCAAATTTTGATATGTTGTAGCTGAGACAATTCTCTACAAAATCAGAATCATGATTTTTCATTTTGACAAAGGCATCATGGCGTATTTTTGTGATTAAAGGAGGCATGTCAATTTTATTCATTTTGCATGTATTCTCTATGGGACATGACTTTTTCTCAAATCTTGATTCTACATTCCAGTCTTCTGTGAGCAGTATCTCTGTTATTTTTGCTCGATTTTCTTCCAAATTTTAGTATGTTATAGCTGAGACTATAAGCTTTCAGAAATGTGCCTTCCATTTTTTTATCAGATGTCGAGATCATGCACATTTTTTAACTACAAATTGTCATTTGAGAATCCTGGTTTTCGCTTACGAGTTATCTCTATTGGAAAATTTTTGGTCTATTGGTAAAGCACTTGCCTCCCATCCTGCTGACCCAGGTTCAAACCCCGGTGGGTCCATTTTTTTTCCCATTTTTTTTTTCTTCTTTTTGCCTTTTATTCTATCATCTGCTTCGACTACTATAACATATACAATCACAAACAATGTAATAAACTTTTTAATTTTGCGTGTTATGTCTGTTGGAAAGTAGTGTAAAGTGGTTTGTATACAACCCTATGCGAAATCTGAATACCTGTCGTGTATTAAACCTATGGGTTAATCTCCAATGTATAATGCAATATGAAATCGTCCAATTTTCTTTGACGCAAGTCTTCATTCATTGTCAACATTATCAGGATTATCTTGCACAAATATTATCACATCTTACAAAGCAATTTGCCAACGGGCAGACAGACCACCTAATTCATCTTCAGTGACGAATTAAAGTTCTAGTTTAATCTTAGTTTGATTGTAAGTGCCTTGAGCATCCTTTTTGGGTGGATTTGTTTGCTCGTTATAAGTGTCTATATTATTAGTATTATTATTATTTCTTCCAGTTCTATTCATTATCACTGATATTCATAAAAATGTACTGATTGTTATCCATGTTTAAACACAGAAGCCCGTATTCTGAACTCCGGTTTAACTTAAACTCCAGTCTAAGTTAAACCAGAGTTTAATTAAAACTGACTTAGACAGCAAGTCCAGACTAAATTTCTGTACAAAGTTAAACCACACTTAGACTGGAGTTTAAGTTAAATTGGAGTTCAGAATGTGATTTTCTAAAACTCTGGTTTAAAGGCCAGGGTAAGACTGGGTTTAAGCCACACTTGGACCGCTTTTTAAAATTAAACCAGAGTTCAGAATACGGATCAGAATGAATAAGTTGTTAGTCCACTGTCTGTGTAGTGCCATTCTTCATGTTGACAAACTTACCAGTCACAGACTGAAATTTTGCAAAATCACAAGGACTCAAACCAGTGTTCTGTATGCATGCACACTGGTAATGAAGTGTCATGTTCAACAATCATGAACCTAATCCAAAGGAGCTTGCCTTTAGAGAATTTAGGGATACGTTTCCTTCATGTTTCTTAAGATGATGATACAATAAAATGTGTTTACTCAATTTTCCTGTGATGGAGAACTCCCATTTCATAATTATGTTCTTGACTTTGCTTGTCTGACAATGGCAGAATATACTTTTATAGTTGTAACATAATACACAATTTGTATTTTTGTTAATCTCTCCCCTGCCCTTTCTCCCACTCTCTTCTCTCTGTCTCTCTCCTTTTTCCCTCATTTATCCTCTTCCTCTCTCTCTCTCTCTCTCTCCCTTTCTCGCTTCCTCCCATTATCCCCCTCTGTCTCTCTTTCCCTCTCTCTCTCTCTTTCCATCTGTCTATCCTAGGCTATGAAGTCCTTCCTTGCCCGGCAGCCTTCTGGAAGACTTGGTACTGCTGAGGAAGTAGCCAATGCAGCTCTTTTTCTTGCATCTGATGAGGTATGCTAAAATCTTGTCCATCACCATACACCAATTGCCTTCTCACAGACACTCCAATGGCCTCTTTAAACCATGACAGCAAAATTTTAGTTTTAATAAATGGCATTATTATTTGTATGAAGGGTTTTCTATCCACCAGAAAAACTGGAATATCTCATGGATTACGCAAGAGTACCCATATGACCGTGCAATTTTAAAACAATATCTCATGGTTTGTGTAAAAATAGCTGGATGACTGTGCAGTATTTTTCCATATCCTATGGTCTGAGGGGCGCGTGACACGTAAAAATTGGAAAACTTGTTTAAATATGCAAAGGTTAAGACAATGGGTGTATGTGCGTAGCCCTTGCAAGATGCTTGGGTAAGGACAGAATGTTTTTCTACCTGTGTTTTATGTTGAAGTCAGTAAAAAAACATAAAGACATCTGGACATGTAATGGTAAAAATTGAACTAGAATTCATACGATTGATAAAAATAATGATTTTTTTTTTTCTTGGGCCATGAGGGTATATTGCACTCGCGTTGAAAATATTTCACTCGTCATGCTGACTCGTGAAATATGTGTATTATGAGGTTTTGGAATCATCCAATCATCTAATACATGGAATGAATCTTGCTAAAAATTGCAAACTGTGAACAAATGGCATTAGAATTTGGCTTGAAGTTGAAACCATTTCTGGTCATATGAGAACATTTCAAAAGCAATCCTTATAATTCAGCATTAAGATGCTATCTTTCACATGAGAATAAATATAACAAAAAAGATGAAGACTTCTTGGTCAAATCTACTCAACCTTATCTTTAAACTCTCTTAAATGAAAAAGCTTTAGACTTGCTTGTCAACTCTACTCAACCTTATCTTTAAACTCTCTTGAATGAGAAAGCATTAAACTTGCTTGTCAACTCTACTCAACCTTATCTTTAAAATTCTCTTAAATGAGAAAACTTTAGACTTGCTTGTCAACTCTACTCAACCTTATCTTTAAACTCTCTTAAATGAAAAAACATAAGACTTGCTTGTCGACTCTACTCAACCTTATCTTTAAAATTCTCTTAAATGAGAAAGCATTAGACTTGCTTGTCAACTCTACTCAACCTTATCTTTAAACTCTCTTAAATGAGAAAACTTTAGACTTGCTTGTCAACTCTACTCAACCTTATCTTTAAACTCTCTTAAATGAAAAAACATAAGACTTGCTTGTCAACTCTACTCAACCTTATCTTTAAACTCTCTTTAACAAGAAAGCATAAGACTTGCTTGTCAACTCTACTCAACATTCTCTTTAAACTCTTTTTAACAAGAAAGCATAAGACTTGCTTGTCAACTCTACTCAACCTTATCTTTAAACTCTATTTAACAAGAAAGCATTAAACTTGCTTGTCAACTCTACTCACCCTTATCTTTAAACTCTATTTAACAAGAAAGCATAAGACTTGCTTGTCAACTCTACTCAACCTTATCTTTAAACTCTATTTAACAAGAAAGCATAAGACTTGCTTGTCAACTCTACTCAACATTCTCTTTAAACTGTCTTACTGTGAGTGCTGCAATAAGAAGTCTTGTTTCTTTACATAAATTTGTGTAATCCTGAATATCTTTGGAATACAAGGGTTTATGACCTATTATTGTATTATACTATTATTGTAATATCGAATAGGTTCATGGAGAGATTGGTGGATGAAATAATAAATTTTAGTTATTTATCTTTCTTTCTTTGTACATCCCTACAGTCTAGCTTCATTACTGGATCTGAAATCAAAGTAGATGGAGGATGGTCTACCTAAACCTGAAGAGGACCAGTGAAGAAGACCAGGACTCACTCAGAGAAGACCAGGATTTATCCAGAAAAGGTCAGGTCTTGCCCAGAGCAGACCAGGGCTGAAATACTGAATTAAAATAATTATGTAAATGAATATTAATTTTTCATCCAAGTACACATCTGAGTAAATTATTAATATTCCTGATTGAAGTACTGATATGAATTCTGGTTCAGGGAGAAGACCATGAACTTGTTGATGATGATATACAAATGTATGCAGATTTATACTTTATTTTTGTATGATAGGATTAAGATTAATTATTAAAACTTCTAAAGGTAGAAGTAATGATAAATGAGAAGTGAAAGGTAGATGTCATTGTTATTAGCATTATAGCATTATGTTGCAGTATAATGGCAATAATTCTAATGTTGAACCTAATATGTGAATTTATCATTTTATGATGTATATTCCTCAATAATATTTACAGTTGATGTATTTTGGATTATTTTTGTAGTACATACCTTTCAGTGATTGCTTGCCATCAGTTCCCCCTGGAGTCTTCACATACAATATACAGGTGTACTTTAAAGTGCAATTCAACCTTCCTAGTTAGTTTGCTTTGAAGCAAACCGGAAAAATCAGGGAAACAGATTGATATCAGTTTAAACGAAATTAGATAAACTAAGCTTGAGTCATATCGATTATTTTGTAAACCAGGGATCGATGGCTTTGCTTCGGTTGAACAACAGTGCACCGATAGATTGATGGACGGTGAAATCGAGGACAATTTTTTGCTCTGGCGCGACAGTGTATGTCCCCCAGCAACATGGCTCGCGTTATGTACGGCACTCTCGCGACCTAGGCACTGTATGATCCGCTGTTCACCATCAACTTTTATTTATCGGACAGACATCGCCGCGGCTTTTATTTTTGCCCATTTCATTAAATCTTCTTTTCAATATAGTGTTTGCATCTAGGAATAACAACTTACATGATACTTAAACATCCCATTATTTATCTTGACAATGTCATGACATATTGCTCACTCACAACCATGTCAATATCATGTCTCTTCTGATCGTCTAATCGCATTCACTTGGCAAACACCACCATGCACAGAAATCATGCACAAACACATTCAAAAGATGATGAAGACTTGAATTATTCATCCAGGAATGAAATCATGAAAATAATAGCTAAATCTGTCGTCTGGACACTTACTTGTAAAAAATATATAGTAGAACAGTTTCGGTACTCATCCGAGTACCATCCTCAGCTAAACTGACGATTTGGCGGGAACGACGATCGGCCGTGAAGTAAGCTGGAAATCACTGGTCCGTGTCTCTATTGTCTCTTTTCTTAGAAATTCGGCGAGGAAGCTTTCGGATTATCGGATTGTAAACAAGCGACAGGTTGTGGCGCAACCCCCCTCCCCTGTTTAGTGAAGGGTTTTCCGAATTCACGTATATGGCTTCTTTAACCCCTCTCTCAAACCAACGGGGTTCCTTATCTAAAATGAGGACCTCCTCGTCTTGGAAATGATGGTTTGATTGGCTAAGGTCATTCAAAAGAGGTGCGTTCATGAACTAAAGGTGTGCCAAAATCAACACTGATCATGTGCGAAAAGCGCTTCTTTTGCGGAACTCGTATTCATGGCGGAGCGATGAATATGAATATTCATGAGCAGAAGGGTATGGTAGAAAACTGCCAATTACTTCGCTGTTTCTGAACAGATTTTTACGATTTTTTTCACAAATGAAAGAGGAATAATAATTCTACCAATTTCCACTTCAAACTTAGCAGTTTGACTAAGAAGACTTTTAAAAATCAATAGACCATTTATGAGTGAAAATGAATGATGTAAGCTTGACGAAAAAGGGTGAAAAAATGTAGGTCACATATCTTGCTGCAAGAAATTTCTTAGATCATTAGAATCGTGAAAGAGTACTCTTTCAGAACTGACAAAAAAACTGAGGATTTCGCTTTTATACCAGTCAGGAGTTCGGCAGATTCAAGCACGGTACAGATTATTTCCCATCCAAAATAAGATCGTGCCGAATGACGAAACATGATTGGTCCGCTCACCATGCATGTCACACAAAGCGTCGTCTGCTAGATACGACCATGAATTTAGTACATGTACTATCATGTCCATCCACTCATACACGTACACCATGGATATGCTATATCCATGCGTACACACATACGTATGACCTAGTACATATGTACCAGAGTCTAGCACAGCCCATTTGTAAACTTATATGATACACATTTACAACTTTGTACATGTAAAGTACAATAGTGTACCCGTACCCCTGGCCCTGCATTGCTGTTCCTGTCTGTGTGTATTAGCGGTGATTATTCCCCAATATTTCATTTATAAGGAAAGAGAATTTTATTTCTTTTTAACTTCATTTTCATCTTGGAAACCCAAATTTTGTCGGAGGTAAACATAAATAGACCTGAAATCAGGTTAGTTGGCCAATGTTGATAAATTATATCCTCCTTATATTGATTTTGGTGTACCTTTTACGCTGTTGCAGCAATGAATATTCGACCGGACTGAAGTCACTAACCATAGCAGCGACTGGGTGCATGCCACCCCGTTACACCCGGGTAGCGTAGCGGACGTTCACCCCCTCAGTGGCTTTCACAGGGTATTTTGTGCGGAAAATGGTTGAAATAAAGCCATATTTTCTTCGACAAATACATTTTGCTGCAAAATTGTTTTGAGTTCATTGCCTGGGCCAACAATCCAACACAGCGATCATCTATATCACTTAGATTTTAAAAGTCTATACCAGTCAGGAGTTCGGAGAAAGCAAATAAAGGCTAAAATTGCTCCCCCAAAAGTCAGAAATTTCATCATTTTTAGACAGGAAAAAAGATATCCAAATCCGAACGAATATAGTCATGTTATATACCAAAATGAAGAGCAAAATGTCACGGAGAAGGACCTCTACCATAGCCCATCAATTTCTGCATCGTTTTCGATTGAGAGATACCTTCTTAACCCCTTGCAAATATCTCGCCAAATCTCACGATATCTCGTTTCGCAAGACTCAATATCCAGTGAAGAGGAAATCTCCGCAAGAATCGGTATTTTGGCTCATTAACGCACGGGCTGCGGACTGACTGTTATGCCTCTACCCACCAAAGGTGGTGCCGGAGGCATTATGTTTTCGGGTTGTCCGTCCATCCGTCCGTCTCGCTTTTTTGTTCTAGCGATAACTCAAGAACCATTTAAGGTATGAACTTTAACTTGGTGCTAGTATGTATCACCATAGGAAGACGATCTGAATAGATTTTGGGGTATGTAGGTCAAAGGTCACAGGTCAATTTCTGAAATTTCATGTGTTAGCCTTGTTAACGCGATATCTCAAGAACCACTTGAGTATGAACTTCAAACTTGGTACTAGTATGTATCAGCATAGAAAGACGATCTGGTTAGATTTTGGGATACGTAGGTCAAAGGTCATAGAGGTCAATTCTGAAATTGCAGGTTTTAGCCTTAATGTGATATCTCAAGAACCATTTGATCCATTAACTTCAAACTTGAAACTAGTATGCATCACCATAATGAGACAAACTGATTAGATTTTTGTTCACGTAGGTCAAAGGTGACAGGTCATAGTGGTCATTATACATGTGTACGTGAAATTAATGTTTTTTTACCTTTCTTATCACCATATCTCAACTTTTTTGTATTCATGACTAGGAGGAGATAAAGTGATCAGACTTTGGGGTTATAAGGTGTAAGGTCAAATGTCAAAGAGATCATTTACATGTAATTAGAGGCTTTTTGTTCTGGTTATCACAAGATTTTAAGAACAGTTTTAGCCATCAACTGAATTTAGGCGCAGGCATATAGGAGACGCAGTCGCATTCATCTTGTTTTCTTTGTATTATGAAATTTTTATATATTTCATCTATGCACTGGTTTCGCCAAAACAGCACCGGGGCTCAATAGCCTCGATCGAGGACCGGTTTACAAAATCGAATCGACTCAGGCTTAAGATAAACAATTAAAAAGTTATGACTTTGAGAAAGTTGAAATCTCTATGGGCATTTCAAACTATTATAATGGCATTGTGATTTAGTGTCTGTCAACTCTCCCTTTTGTTTTACATCAAGAAATTAGTAACTCTCATTTTGTTTTTCTTTAAATTTATTACCAAGCTAAATAGCAGGTTATTATATACAGTCGTCCTCAAAATTATTCATACCCCTTGGAAAATCGGAGATTTTTGCATTTTTCGGAAAAATGAAAGGGGAACTGGATTTACTTGCACATCACTTAAATAAATTTAGTTATCATCTACAAAATGAATGCTGTTTCTGGTTTCAACTCATTTGCATAACAATAGAAAAGGTCAGTTATCCAAATTTTATGATGTTCAAAAGTATTCATACCCTTGGTGATTCATTGACTTTGCTGATCATTATGAGTCAAATCCTTTGTGAATAAAGCTTGTAACACTTCAGTACACTGTCCCAATGCTTCTGGAGGTCTCTACTGAGATAGCAGGCCAATACCTGGTACCCAATGGCTTAATTTCCTTGAGGATGTTGTCCAGAGATGCCTTCACCTGGTCTTCATGGTATTCCTTGGATTTAAAGGAGATTTAATGTATACAAGGGGTGTAGTTATTGACTTAGTGGTTACGGGACTATGATACTGCTATTTTCATTCAGTTTTCTGCTTATTTTGATGAAAATTTTACTCTGAAGACAAAGAAAAATGCTCTTTCTGGAGAGGCTTTCCCTGGAGCACTTCCCTGTTGCACTGTCTGATAGGGAGTTTGCCCTCATACTTTTGCTCCATTATCATAAAGAATGTTTAGGAAGGCCATGGTAGAGGTCTAAATGTTAGTTGGAGCCATTTTAATCAGTTTGTTCAGTTACACAAACTGACACACTTGGATCTGGACAGATCTGCCATAAGGTCCTTCACAAGTGGATACTCTGGTGAAGCTTAAATACTGTCTTTATTTTCCTCTGTGCTCTCTAAGTGGTAGCATTTTGTGCTCAGCAGTTGGTACCATTGAGGGAATATGGTATAAATTTAGTTCCCAGTGATATCAAGGCTTGTACCCACCATACCAAGGATAGTATCAAAAATATGAAAATTGGCACAGTAAAAGTCAATTTGGAATGTGTAAGGTACTCAACGGATACATACTGTAATCAATGGTGACCTGGCATCAAGGTCATGAAGTGACTTAAATATCACTAACATGGCCTTCCTGAGCACTCTGATTGAGAATGGAACCAAAGAATGAGGGCGAACCCCCTCACAGACAGTGCAACAGGGAAGGGCTCAAGGGAAGGTCTCTCCAGGAAGAGTGTTTTACTTCATCGTAATTCCAAAATTTTCATTAACGTAAATGAAAAAGGAAAATATTAATATCATAGTCCCGTAACCTTTAAGTCAATAACTACACCCCTTGTATATATTAAATCTCCTTTAAATCCAAGGAATGCCCTGAATAATACCAGGTGAAGGCATCTCTGGACAACATCCTCAAGGAAATTAAGCAATTGGATACCAGGTATTAGCCTGCTATCTTAGTAGAGACCTATAGAAGCATTGAGACAGTGTACTGAAGGGTTAAAAGCACATAGGATTTGATTCACGTTGATCAGCAAAGTCAATGAATCACCAAAGGTAAGAATACTTTGAACATCACCAAATTTGGATAACTGACTTTTTCTATTGTTATGCAAATGAGTTGAAACCAGAAACAGCAATCATTTGTAGATGATAACTAAATGTATTCCAGTGATGTGCAAGTAAATACAGTTCACTTTTCATTTTTGCGAAAAATGCAAAAATCTCTAATTTTCCAAGGGGTATGAATAATTTTGAGGACAACTGTATATATGAGTACAGCCCTGAGTGAAGAGGTGCTTCTATAAGAAACGGAATTTGAGATGTGTTTATTTTCGACAAAAAGGGAAAGTTGTACTGTATAATGGTACATTTGAGTGACTGGTTGCCAGCTCAAGATTCATGTTCCTTAGTAATCACAACTTTTAAATTTTCATGACTTTGCTATATATGTTTATCTCATTTTGTTCAACCTTGCACCTACCTGTTTTTCTTATATCAGCACTTGTTAGAAAGGTTGTTTTGTCTTTTATTATTTGATCCCATTAACAAGTGTGGGGTACACCATTAGTACCATTATAATTAACTCATTTGATTGGTGGCATCAACAGGAAGATAAGACAAGACAATTATGTTAATAAGTTCTTTCAAATGGGAATGGCATATTGAGAAACTCGCAAATATAAAAAGAGAGCCATTGCAAAAAAGCTTCTGTATTCCTTTTACAAATAACATAAATTAGTCATGAATTTTTGCAAGGAATAGGGATATACATGTATGCTGTAACAATGTCTTGTTGGAAATCTCACTGTTTTTCTAAATAGTTATAAATCATGCTTGTAAATACACACCATTCAATGATATTGTTGTGCAATCTGTCATTTGCTTTAGGGATATTCTTTAATGTTTATTAATAATATATAATGTTTATTAACCAAAGTCTTATGAGTAAGGATATAGTTATGAATTGAATTGAATTTTAAAAAGGTCTTTATTGAAATCTGACTGGTGACCAAAGGTCGAATCGCACAGATATAAATGGACATAAAAAGAAAAACAATTTCATATATGAATATAAGAATCAATATATTTAAATTCTATACAAATACAAAACGGATTATAAAATTAGGGGAAAAATATTACTAAATTGGTATGATACGGCATGGTTGCAAATTCAAATTACAAACTTATAGCAAAACACTTTCCACAATCTCCATCCAGAAATCTACAATCCATCCAAAAGAGCTCTAGAGGAGTCAACCCCCTAATCCATGTTCTTAAAATATTTAAATATATAATTGCATGTAATAAAAAATTTGGGGAGCCATTGATCAAACAACCATGGTAAGTCATTCCTCAAGAAAATACAGTGGGGCCCACAAATTGAGCGTGACATTAAAACACTATTCAGGTACAGAGCACCTGTGATACATGTATACTGATATGGATTTCTTTTGTAGCACTGTTTGCAAAGATGTTCTTTGTAGGTTTTTATGATGACGAGATGATGTAAGGACAAATAAATTGATTCCTAGAGTCTTGTTCCCTCCTCCTTCCTTTTTTGGCCCCCCTCAATTTTTATATTATTTCACAGTATATTCTGAAATGGAATAAATAAAATCTGAGGACATACAGAAAAATTGAAAACAAAGACTGTTAATATAAAGCATTGATACCTTCTTATGAACATTTGAAGTGCATGTGTAAAGAACATTTTTGTGGAATTACTTATAGCATTTTTATGTACAGGAAAATATCAAATACAATGACATGGGATCCCCCTCCCCATTTAAAAAAAAAACTCTGGACGAGCAACTAGGAATTAATGTTACTTGGCCTAAAATTTCACATTTCACATAGGGACAGTGTCATTATGATTCCTTTGAAAGGAACCCGTTCTAAAAAGAACTCAACTTCGAGTAGGTCAATGAACGAATGTAGTTTCAGTTATTTTCCTGACACCTGACTGAGTGTAATGCCCAACATGTTGAGCAGCTCTTCTTTCTTTGCAAGAGACTATAGTTCATTCCTGAACTACCCAAAGATTAACTTTGTTCATACTTAAGTTCTCTTTAGTACTGGTTAAATAATGACTAGCAGTCTATAAAAGGAATACCCCCACATAGAGTTACCACAAAGTCTTGTACACTGTTTTTGTATTACATTTTTCAACTTATGTAGGAATGCCAGTTTTCAGGCCCTCTTGTTGCGAGGCCATTTTAGTCTGTATGGTAGATCGGTGTTCTTGTGACATATAGATTTTGAGAAGTTTCAGGCTTTTGATCTAAAGCCAAGTGGCATCCCGCCTTTATATCACCATGCTTTACATTGTTTAGACACAATTTTTGTGTAATTTTTAAGCTTTTTAAGATTGTTTCTATAAGGAAATGTATTTGTGTGGTTACTATAATTACATTTTCTCCATTTGTGTGTATAGTTTTTAAATATTTGATTTAACTTTCATTATACATGTTGTCATTGCAGCTGTTACATGTATATCACTTAAATTTATGGTAATATTTTTATTGCACAATCTTCAAACCCACAAATTTGTTCTTCATTGAAAATCATTATAATTACTTTTGATTTTGGATATGATCATCACTGATTCAATGCTGTAAAAGTCCATTGTACTCTTTGTGCCAGAAATAACTATGATGATGCCTTGTAATTTTTTTTATATTATTCATGTTTTATGGAATAAAAGAAAAAAAATTTTGTTGATCAAATATGAGTGTTTGTACTGTTTTGTGATGTGTTCTTGGTTTGGCCTATATTGTTATTTCAATATACGGTATACAAAAGATCACCCTTTTTGGTGCCACTAATTTACAAACATGTATATCAAGTATGATTTCAAAGGTTTTGATCATGATGCCTTAGCTCATTGTAAATCTTGATATATAACCATTGTTCTACCATAGTGTCTATCACAATTCAGAAATGCAGTATGAATTTTAAGAGGAAAATTAGAAAATGTCCCCACCCCCTATTTTGTTAATGCATTGTACCAAATCT
This sequence comes from Heliocidaris tuberculata, assembly GCA_025618425.1. Taxonomy (NCBI): domain Eukaryota; kingdom Metazoa; phylum Echinodermata; class Echinoidea; order Camarodonta; family Echinometridae; genus Heliocidaris; species Heliocidaris tuberculata. The sequence goes on from CM046837.1 coordinate 1,361,800, forward strand.
AATGCATCAATAGAGAAACTATCCTTAATACACAGTAACCTCCTGCCACACCCAAGGAGAGTGGAATAGTCTATTAGCAAGAAGAAGTCAACACCAGTGATGTCATAATTTTATTTGTTATATTTCTCATAACAACACGTGTGTGCTGACTCCTCCTTGTCACTTCATTAACAAATTCTATAGGACAACACCTTCCGACATTTGAAGCAGATGTAACAATATTAACAATACATTTATTTAAAAAAAATAATTATAAGAGATATTTGAATATTTTTGTACACGTCTGATTAAAATAAAGAAATGAACATTCAATGTGATCAGAAGAATACTCGATTATTACCACATAACAGATGATGTGAATATATAGTGCTAGAAAGAATACTCCGATCAGAGTCATGAGTTTCGAATTTTCGACCATTTATGATCATCTTCAGGAACTAAAACATTGGTGAACATGAACTGTTCATGTTTATATAGTCAGGAAGTTTGACATCAAACTCGTTCCTTTTCTATTTGCAATTTGATTGAGTAAATTTTGATGTCAAACTTCCTGACTATATAAAGAGTTAAGAGTTCATATTCACCGATGTTTTAGTTCGTGTTCGTGTAAATAAATGGTCCAAATTTGGAACTCATGACTCTTATCGGAGTAATATTAATAGCACGAGATAAGAATATACTGCTTCTATGACATGCATCAATGGAAATAGGCAGTGGCGGCACCAAGGGGGGGGGCATGGGGGGGCATTTGCCCCCCCCCCCCCAGTCAGAAGCTTTGCCCCCCCAGTTGCCCCCCCTCCCCCCAATAATTTTCGGAGTGAAAAAAAATAAAAGGGTGAAAATGAAAAAGAAAAGAAAAAAGTGAAAAAGGAATGGAGAAAAGAAGGAAAAAGAAAGAAAACGGAAATTAACTTGGAAAGCAGTGGCGGCATCAAGGTGGGGGTGGGGGGGGGGGGGCATGGGTCAAATTTGTTCGCTCAGCTCGTGTAAATATCCTCATATTTGGGTAGTTTTATAGCCGAATAGTTTTTGTACATTTCCACTATAATAGTGTCAACAATTTTGCTCGCTCGCTTCGCTCCCTTGCAATACAGGCCTATAACTCCCACTACATAATCAGGCCGCGAGATGATCAAATGTCCTCATATTGGGGTAGTTTTATAGCCAAATAATCATTTCTGTACATTTTCACCACAAAAAGTTTCAAAATTTTTGCCCGTTCGCAATGTATAACTACCACCTTATTATCGGGCAGCAAGATGCTCAAATGTCCTCATATCTGGGTAGTTTCATAGCCGAATATAATTTCTGTACATTTTCACGACAAAAAGTGTTCGCAATAAATAACTACCACCTCATAATCGGGCAGCAAGATGCTCAAATGTCCTCATGCATATTGGGGTAGTTTTATAGCCGAATATGTAATTTCTGTACATTTTTACTACGAAAAATGTCAAAACTTTTGCTCGCTCGCTTCGCTCGCTCGCAGTATATAACTAACACCTCTTTATAATCGGGCAGTTCAGCTAGATGCTCAAAATGTCCTCATATCTGGGTAGGTTTATAGCCGAATATTCTGTACATTTTCACTACAAAAAGTGTCAATTTTTTTTTTGTCCGCCCTTGCCCCCCCCCCAACATTTTCTTTTGCCCCCCATTTGCCCCCCCCCCCCACTTTAAAAATCCTGGTGCCGCCACTGGAAATAGGCCTACACATGTATAGAGATGACGCAGAATATACATTGTATACGTATTTACGTTTTGACTTATACCTCGAAACATATATGTAGGTATTTATAATGAATATGCATCAGAGATGTATATAATCAGTGTAGAGGGAAATATAGAACTATATATTCATACAATTTACAAAGTATACACATTTATTTCTTTAGACGTCAATTCAAGCTATCATTTGGGGGGGGGGGGTTTCTCATATAGAGTCCTGGTAAAGATGTAAATCGAAAGCTTCACGATTAAATAAAAGGGGAATAAAGAGCTACGTCCGCTCCATCCATCATTCATTCTTTCGCTATGTCTTTCCAAATAGTGTATTACAATCCGCGTTTTGTTCATATATATACAGTCCAACTTGCTTTAGTGACCACCTGTATAGAAAGACTGCCTGTCTATAAAGACCACAGTTTTCATTTTCCTTGTAAACTGTTTCTCATTGAAACATGTCATTAAAGGAACCTGTACGTAAAGACCACCTCCTCATAAAGACCACTTTTCTTGTCTCCATTGAGCAGTCTTTATCAGACAGGTTTCACTGTGTATATATATATATATATATATATATATATATATATATATATATATATATATATATATAACAAAGTGTCACCATGTATTTATCTTAGACACTTAAGTAAGGAAGGAGAATATACGTGGTTGTGTGAAAAACTGGAGAGTGAGATTTAAAAAAAAAACATGCATAGTTTTTGCGCACCTAGTGTGAGAAAACCATACATGGTCTCATTCAATTAGGGAAAGTCCACCCTGGTATTTAGTTGATTTGAATGAAAGCAAAACATGAGAGAAACAGATTAGAGCAAAGATTGAGCAAAATCCGATAAGAAATAAGAAGATTGTGAATTTTTGAAGTTGTAATCAATCAAAGACTAATCGGCAACTTTGAGACGTATCTTGCTAGGTTCTCTTCCATTTGCTCAGTACAGAAAATTTCATAAATTTTGACTTTCTTAGTTTTTGATGAAGGAATAGATTTGTTTTATCCAGGTTTCGTGTAAAAACATATGAGCAATGATTATATCTAAGGTGCGTACGTTTGAATATTTTCTTTAGAGAAAATGGAAACGATTTGGGGGGTACAGGACAAAATGGGAGGGGAGCTCACGTGATACGTCAAGGAGTTGCCAATTTGTGTTTGAATTTTTCTGCCAACTTGTTATCAGGGTGGACATGGTCGTGCCTTCCTGCGAGAGAGAAGCTAGTTGACATGGTCCTGCGTACTGCGAGAGAGATTTACATGGTCCTGCGTACTGCGGTCTTTTCTGAGAGAAAAGTCGACAAGGTCGTATACGGTGATCTCTAACTCAAATATTAATTAACCTTTTAAAAATTAGCTTAAATCCTATGAAAACTACTGTATCAATGTTCACAAAGTCATCCATAGCGATACTGCGATTTTGCTCGTAGGTTTGATTTCACTTCTTTTTTTATCACTTTTTTTTTCTATTTTTCAGCATTCAGTGTCAATTGTTTTACAAGTATAGCACTTGGCTGTACTAAGCATCCCGCATACAGCATAGGTCTTCTATGACCCGATACTTTGCAGTAATACTGTCTTTTTTGCGACAAATACTAACATTTTGCAGGCACAGTGTTGTTTTTTACTAATATCTTCATGATCGGGGTGAACTGGGACAATTTGTCCCAGTTCACCCTGGTTACTTTTTAGTGTATGTCAGGACAATGAGCTTTAATCATTCATAACCAATAGACATAATAACATGAAAATATTTTTATTATACATGTACGTCAAATATCGTAATGAACGTGGCCAGTTCCTTTTTACAAATTATTCATACTACTTCAGACAAACTTAGGCTATGTGTAACAAAAAACTGTATAAACATTTAGAAGAATTATTCATTTTTGCGAAAAACTGTCGAAATAGTTTAAACTTACAAAACGCTCATCAGTTCATCCAATATTTTTTAAATGGACATGTGTCTTTAAGTCAACTTTACTAATGAGTAAGTTTTTTTTCAAAAAATATTTTTAGTCAACTACCTTTATTTCATTGCCTTATTTTTAGTCAACTACCAGAAAAATATCGTGATCTTAGCATTTTCAAGAGTTTTGTCCCACTTCTCCCCGACTGTCCCACTTCACCCCTATTTAAGTATATAAATAAATTAAATAGATAAGTACATTGCCATTATTATAAATCACGATTCTTTTCCCACTTCACCCCACCCTCCCCATACATCATAAAGGACAGGAAGCACAAATAAATGTAATTGGGTAACATCGATTTATCAACTTCTTACATAATAATCTATACGACTTACTTAAGAGTAACGGTTTCCCAATTGGCTGGTTAAAAGCTTTTTATCATGGGCGGTGATCATAGGCGCCGGAAGCGGGGGGGGGGGGGGGGCAGGGGGGGTAGTCGCCCCCCCCCCCCAAACGAAAAGTGGGGGGGGGGCAAAATGCATTTTCGCCCCCCAAAAAAGCCCCCCCCCCAAAAAAAAAAAAAAAAAAAAAAAAAAAAAAGGGAGAGGAAGAAGAAGAAGAAGAAAAAGAAGAAGAGTTGGAATGAAAATATTGTATATAACTTAGAAAAGTGGTTATTTTTCGCTCGCTCGCAAAATAAAAGATAATATGTGTGATTTACGCCAGTGCTCGTAACCAGCTCTGTTGCTTCGCTATCTAGCTTTCGAGTTTCTTCGAAAATTTTTACACGTCTTGTCCCCCCCCCCCCAAAAAAAAAAAAAAAAATTCTGCGTACACCTCTGGTCACCTCCGAAAATTTTTGACATGAGCCCCCTCCCTCTCCAAAATAGTGAGCCCCCTGGGTTGTTTGCCCCCCCAATCCAGAATTGCTTCCGGCGCGCCTGGCGGTGATCATTGGGAAGACTTTATTTTACGCTATGAAGTGCTCCAAAATGATTTCCAAACTTCAACTTCTGGCCCATTTGCTAAGCCTCCATGTATGATAATAATACACGGAAATTTTGGAAGATTCTGTAAACCGTATGTTTTGTATGGGCGGAAATTTCATTGCTTTCAAGAGCTAGCTAGGAGAGTCAATGTCCAGTACTTAGGGCGTACTACAAAAAACAGGGTTCGCGATTAAAGCGGACTGGAACTCCATGGGCACTCATGGGCAATTTTCGAAAGATACATGATATAGTCCGCTTTATGACATGATGGCTCAATAAAGATATTGTTTTTATTCTCCCGCGGCGGTCAAGGAGAATAAAGAGGGATTCACAACGAACGCGACAAAACGACACAACAACATTGAGCCCCTATACTATTATCTTACTTCTCTTTCTTTTACTACCTACTATATGCACTACCACACTTTATGTGAATCGAATGATTGGTGCTCTCATTTGCAACATAAAGCCAATAATGAGTGTTGGTTAGGATGTGTTAGCGTGTGGGTAAACGCCAGGTGATTGTTAGTTAAGTGATATCGATGACGCAATAGACCGGTTCTGTAATGTATAAAAATTATGCACTCCTCTTCTCTGAGCACGTAGTGACGAGCTATTCCATTAACCTGCTTTTTATAAATGAGCCTCAATGCTTGGAATCCAGTTTGCATACATTACTTGTTGCTATGTCCGGCAAGCTTTCAGGTTGTCAAGAACAACCTTTGTTTGAAAGGTATGTATAAAATTTGCATACATTACCGAAGCGTTCTTTTATGAACAAATGGGACAAATAAAAAATTCTTAGCCAGAGACACTCATAGGCCCTTGCCTATGTGGGACTGTGTCGAACATTCACTGAATCACTGTTGCAGCAGTCACAAACAGACAACAAAATTGCTCTAAGCAAGATTTAATTTTCTTAAATTTGCTAGATTACCTGATTCAGAGACTCTTCAACTCTTACTGTGCTACAAATTTGGGAATTTAGAATTGAAAATGAAATATTAAATGATTATTTTCCTCTCATGTATGAATTTTCTAGACTGGAAAAAGGCTTGCTGATACACACAAAAGCTATTGAAGCCTGTTCACCCGTAAAAGCTAGTCTGGAGTACAAGGTTATCTTCAGACAAGCTTGTAAATGTATAAGTGGCCAGAGAGGAAAGTGACATTGATTTATCATTGTATTTTTGTATGAAAGTTATTTCTCTACAATCTTAATAGGGTATATTTGCATTTTAAAATGTCTTTTTCTATACCGTATTTTTCGGCGTACCGGCTTTGGAACTCCCTATACCCCACTCAATTAAAATGTCACCTACTCAAAAATTGTTTCAAAAACACTTGAAAACATATCTCATGTCAGATTATTTTGGTTAATTTTTATAATTTCACAGTGTTACCTATTCATTATTACCTTCTCTGTCTGATGTAATTTCTTTATCTTTCTTGTATACCGGTAATTGTTATGTGTGTTTGTTAGGCGCCTTGAACATCCCTTGGGATGGATATGTGCGCATTATAAATGATGTTATTATTATTATTATTACCAATGAGCGATGGCTCAGTGCAGCAGTGTTTTCGTAAGGCCGGGAGGACCCATGTTCGAAACCGCAAGTTGATGCCCTAGTAGGGCATTAATTATCATTACCAAGTCCCTCGGAGATGACTTAAAACTGTCGGTCCCCTGGCTGCTTATTTTACAATCATAATTATACAAGCTCTCTTAGAAGTCAGGTAAAGTAAACCATCAGGCGTACTCTACTGCAAAATCTAAGAAATTTGCTGTGTGGTTCCCACCACTATCGTAGCTGAGGGGGGGGGGAGGCAGGGGCAAAGTGCCCCCCTGACAACTTTTCCTCAATTTTTTTTTTTTTAGTTTTTTTTGTGCTTGTCAGAAAATTACTGGGAGGAATATATCTGATAACCCCCCCCCCCCCCCCCACTGAACGACCTTTTTTTAGGGCTGATGAAAAAAAAATTTGTTGCTACCCCCCATCCCCCCCCCCCCCGAGTTTTGGAGCGCTGGCGAGAGAAGAAAAAAATACGGATCTCCCTTCAAGCAGAATTTGCCCCCCTTGTAAAAAAATCCTAGCTACGCCACTGGTTCCCACCATTCATGGATGGAATGTGACGTAATAAAACCAAGGGAATGGTGGTGTGTGAGCACTAGCGTACCCAAGGGGGGTGTGGGTGGCAAGGGGGCAGACTGCCCCGCCCTGTCAACTTTTGACCCCCCCCCCAACAAACAAACAAAAAAAAAAACAAAAAAAAAGAATTTAGAAAACAAGTATACATTCTACCCCCCCCCCCCCTTTCTTTCAGAACTGATAATTTGTTGGGTTTTTTTTTTCTTCTTGTCAGAGGATTATGGAGTAAAAATGAAGCCCATAAAATCTGGTAACCCTCCCCCCCCCCCCCCCCCCCCCACCGAGCGACGTTTGGAGGGCTGGCGAAAAAGAAAATCTCACTAGCCCCCACCCCTCTGAGCGACTTTTGAAGGGCCGATGAGAAGGAAAAAATACGAATCTCCCTCCAAGCAGTTTCCCCTCATCATTTCCTCGGAAGTTTTACCCCTCTTGACGCCAAGGTCCAGTTACGCCACTGTGTGCGACGGGTCTTATCATCTTATATTCACGTTCCCTTTCACCTCCCTTTCAAAATTTAAAAAATATAAAACTTTCGTCTTATCTTTACAAATATTTTGATGACTAGCTAATGGATTTCAAATGAATTCTATCACGACATTCTCATTACTAAAGACGAACTCACCATCAGTGGCGTATCTACGGGGTAGCAGAGGGGGCACGTTTCAGGGACGGCACTTGAAGGGGGCGCAAAAAAAAACGTAAAAGAATAGAGAAATTGCAATCATTTCTAAATTCAAAGCGCTCATTAATCTGAGTTTGGGCATGGGAGGGGTGGGGGCGAAGGTTTGATAATTTGCCCCGTGTGCAAGAATACCTAGATACGTCACTGATTACCATCTCTCCAGCTAGACTTTTTAGCAATGTCGTGTATGGTGTGCACTGCTTTTTTGCCGTTTGTCGTGTAGCATATCGCGTTGTCGTGTCGTTTGTCGTTTTTCGTGTTTGGTGTGAATCCACCTTATATATTAGTGCAGGGGCGTCGGTCCTGGTATGGCAAGGGGGCCCCGAAAATATTGAGGGAAGTAAACATATTGTTTTGTCTCCCCCCCCCCCCCCCAATAAATCCGGAATTGTAAAATAAATTAAGGCAAAACGATGCAAAACTCGGGAAATGAAGCCTTCCAAACAATGAAATGCAAAATGCATTACACGATCGGACTTCAATTTCTCCGCGCGCAATCTCTCTTTTATTTTCCCTGCTTCATATAACCGTGGAGAAGCTGGTAATTAAGAGGCGTTGAAAAAAAAATCACGAAGGGTACTATTAGGCTGCCCCCCCCCCCGCCCATCCGAAAAAACGGATCGACGACCCTGTACTAGGGGACTAGCACATAGCACCTTTCTATATCTTTTTTTTTTTTTTTTTTTTTTTTTTTTGCAGTTTTATTTATACAGGGTAACATTGTCAGTTTCAGAACTGCTTTCCATCAAGGGCCTGTCAGCATTTATTACGTACATGACAATCATTTTAAAGACTGAGATACAGAAGAAAGAATAGAATCCCTTGTAGAAATTAGAAACAACGAAATAAATTAATTTACGTATACACAAAATACAGATCTAAAGACCAACTAAGAGTAAGAATAATTACATTTAAGAAAAATGTTAAAGTTTTGAAAGCACACATACACACACAAACAAGATATAAACAAAAACAAACACCAATTTTTAAAAAAATGAAAATATTTAACAGTTTTAAAACTTACTGTTTAAAGCTGACATTAAAAATGAGTGATTTGGGAACAGTTAAGAAAATAACAACATATTCCGGGATCGATCATATTTAAACATTTTGATGATGACATGTATAGATCAACTATCAACTTAAAAGAATTCAACGACCGACAGTTTCTTTGATTCACACTGTCTATATGCCCCATTTACACTCGCCCGCATTTTGGTCCCGCACAGGTCCGCATTATTGCCGCGAACCCGTGCTTGCCATTGAGTGGTCATCGCCGAATGCGGGGGGGGGGGGGGGGGCAAGACTGATTCACGAACAATTTACACCATGTTTACGCCAAAGTTAATCATTGTTCACGCATCAATTCGTCATTCGTTTGCACGATTGTTCGTTCGGGATCGACTGGATTAGTACAGTGTCTCCTTTTCGTGAGGTTTTGGAAATCTCTTGATAGAGACTGTTAGGATTTACAAATTATACATGAGCAGAGGGATAAAAAAATCCCAGAAAATTTTTAGTTTATTTTCAATGCAGTACATTGTGCCATTCATGATCGGATCTATTTAATTGACACTGTATAATCATTAAAGTCTTGGAATTGGCAACGCAGTGTAAAATATATAGGCCCAATCACTATTCTGGGGGGCGTTTCATGAAAGAACTTGTCGGATATTTTATCCGACAAATTTGCTCTCAGCCAATCAGATACAAGGATTTCAGTAGCTTATAACAGTTGTCGGATAAAATATACGACAACTTCCTTTCATGAAACGCTCCCCTGGTGTACAAACTGGCAATATTTCTGTTAAATTTTGCAATTTTCATTCACACTGGTTCATTTAATAAACATTTTTTTTTTTAATTTCAAACTATGTAGGAGTGAAATAAGATTAACTGCTGTCAATTTAAGGAGGGAAGCTGAGTAAGATTTCTTACGTAGAGATCAATCGAAAGACCACGTGTTTTGATAACATGTTCTACATGCGTAGACTATGCGCATGTTATGCGAAAACTGTCCGGGGAGTATGCATAACCATGGGCGCAAATCCAGGGGGACAGGGGGACATGTCCCCCCCCCCCCACCTTTTTGAAGATAGGCGAATGTCCCCCCCCCCCCTCTTTTTGAATAACTTTTTTTTTTTTTTTGCTTGTCAGAGAATTTTGGAGGAAAACTAGACCCCCAAAATGTGATAACCTTTTTTATTTTTGATTTTTATTTTTATTTTATTATTATTATTTTTTTTTTTTTTTTATTATTTATTTATTTTTTTTTTTTTAATTCATTTTTTTTTTTTTTTTTTTTTTTTTTTTGGGGGGGGGGGTTGCCAGATAAAATTTTCAGACATTTCGGACAGGTATAAAAGTTAAATCATGTGGCCCGGACACAGTGAGGATTGACAGATTGAGATCTGTCAATCCTCCCCCCCCCCCCCCCCCCCCCCGAATTTCAAAATGGATTTGCGCCACTTTGCGTAACGAGTGCATAGATTTGAGCAACTTATTCGTGAACTAGTCGTGAGCTAGTTCGGAACATGCATGCGTGCCACTTTGCCGATGGCACGCACTGGCACGCACTGACACGGCTAGGTTGCGACTAGGTTGCGTAAAGTTCACGGGGTGTTCACGAATGTTGGCAAAAAAAATTGTCGTAACAAAAAATTAAACATGTTTGATTTTCTGTCCCACATTTCAAGCACTATGGCCCGCATCCTCCAGCATCCTCCCGCACGCTGCCACGAATAATTCCCGCACTGACACTAACGATGCGCAACCTATGCGGAAACAAATTGGGGAAAGTGTAAATAAATGCAGCAATGGCTGTTCCATTCTGTACATCCCTTGTACTCAAAAGTACGACTAGCAGCATTTGTTAAATAAATTCGGAATCTTGTGTCAGACAAATGAATCGGTCTGGTGAACAAATATTTCAAGTAATCGGGTGCGAGATCGTTAATACATTAATTTTATACAACAAGTTGGATCATTCTATGATGATTCCATCTAATTGGCTGTTCTTGCCAATTTAAAACCATAACACGATAAAAACTACTTTCTAAATATCAACTCAAGGGCAGTTTCAAAGGCCTAGTGTACTGCCCATAGAATTCAGGTTCGGATTACGTAATACGCCATTGTAATGTTCGCACATTTCTAAAGGTGATAGAAAAGGCTATTGAAGTTGATTTTTCTAATGTAGTTTTTAGTTACGTTCACACGATGGGAGCTAAACTTTAACTTTCTAGTTTCAAAACTTTAAGTTAACTTGTAGTTATCTTGTAGTTTCAGCCCGTATGAACGGACTGGTGGTTTCGAAACTTTAAGTTTACTTGTAAAGCGAGCAGCGGGGGTTACGGCCCATGTGAACGGAATAAACTTTAAGTTTCGCAGGCTTGTGGTTTAGGATGACCTTGCTGTTCATGTTAAATTTCCGGGTCATGCCCTTCCCGCGAATAAGCCAGTTCGTAGATACAATCTGAGCATGAGCAGATAAAGGTCATCTGTACCAAATTCTACAACCCACTGACACGAATACTTGATATGTGCTCATGAATGTCATGTAATCATTATTCAATTATTCACAAATGGTGCATTGCATGATACCCAGGTGGAAGTATGCTTTCCAAAAGGCGAAACAAAAGCTATTCATGAGGCACATCTATCACTTTGAGAGTGATTATTCTAAAGTGCACAAAGTTGGACATCTCCATTTTTAAAATATCTGTGGATATTTGGGGTCATTTGTGCCATGTGCTAACTACGAACTGGGCCGTCTTGCATAAAAAGTTGCGATTAAACGCAACTCAAAAAATTAAACGCAACTCCATTTTCAACCAATCAGGATCGCGTATTTGGGACTTGCGTTTAATTTTTTGAGTTGCGTTTAATCGCAACTTTTTATGCAAGAGGGCCCAGGTCTATTATGAACACAGGATCTGTATGTGTACAGTACACAAAATCGGTAGTATCTACTTCCTGGGTTAACCACGACGATCGCTCGGCTTGTAGTTTCAGCTCGTTGTTTAGGGCTCATGTGAACCCTCGCTGCGGTTAGGGAGTCGTGGTTTCGTTAACTTAAAGTTTCGCTAACTTAAAGTTTCGCTAACTTAAAGTTTCGAAGCCACAAGTCCCGTATGAACGTAGCTTTTATCGTGTTCCATAAACATGTCCATTATAACGAGTTTGCGGGTGTGCACCCAGAATCATTCTAGTCATTCTATTGTGCAGTTTTAACAGTTTATCGAGTTTTTTTGATGAGGTATTTGACCATTCAGCATCGCAATAATCTAAGAGTGGCAAGATAAAGGAACAACATAATTTTCAAAACCTCATTAGGTAATACAGGTTTTGCAGACCGTCTTAATGGAACCCTATTCGTTGGGATAACTTTCGGGCTATATAGTCAGTTCTTTCCACAATAGTTGTTCATCAATTAAAGCATTACCCCAAAGATATTTAAATACATTAACTCTTTCAATCCGCTGATTATATAGAATTAGATCAAAATCAGAGAATGCTTGATGTCTTTGACAAGTACCTAACAACAAAAAATTGTTTTCTTCAAATTTAGTGTCAGCTTATTATGAACTAACCATTTTTCTAGCCACCTGAAGTCCCAGTTGCATATTGTTTATTAATTCATCAGCATTTTTTTCTCTGAACAGTAATGGCATCATCGGTATACATATGTACAATACATTATGGTACCGGCCCAATGGTAACTGGGGTAAGTGATGACATGCGCTCATCTATTTTAGTTATTTGGACTCTATCTCCTAATTGAGACCTAAACCACCTTAACTCATCACCCTTGACACCGGCATCATGAACCTTTTCTAATAATATATGGTGGTCAACTGCGTCAAATGCCTTCTTTAGATCAACAAAAATTGCTGCAGTTACATATCCTTCATTCATACCTCTTAAAATATGATCAGTGATATAGGGCTTATACTAAACAGTCGGGTCGCGGCGTGGCGCGGCGCGGCTCGCTGGGTAGAAATTTTCCAACATTTTTAAGGAATTTTTTGTATGGTATCCTTTTTTTTTGAGAAGCGTAAAAAAAAAAAAGGATTTTTTTTTTTTTTTTTTCCCCCTTAACATTTTTCAGGAATTTTATGTATGATTTTGTGTGTGTGTGTGTGTGTGTGTTATTTTTGTATGTTATGCTGTGTTTATGTATTTTACCCTTAGAAAAAAAATCTAAGGAAATACAGCGTCTCTGTCACTGACCTAGCAATAGATTTCTTTTTAAATTTTGAGCATTCCTATTTTGGGGGCGCGAAATGAATGAAACCCTGAAGAAATACAGGCCCTATTTGTGGAATTTAGGCAGTTGCTATTTTAGGCAAATTTATGATTTCTTTCAAATGTTTTATACTTTGAAAGTGCTTTTTATGGATTTATATCCCGTCTGGGGGCTTATGGTGGGGGGGGGGGGCAAAACAACTAGAATCAATTTTGGTCTAACTTTAAAATGCCGTTGGGGGGCACGAAATAGCTAGATCCAGAACATAATTATGCGAGGGAGCAAAACGACCAAGCTTTAAAATTTGTTTCGCATTTCAAACCTTATAAAACACCATTTCTTACACATTTTGTCCTTGATTGGGGCGCAAATAATCTTCAAACTCAAAGACCATAAATTTTCTTGTATTTCTCCCCCTTCTCTTTCTCTCTTTTGTGTTTTTTGCGCCCCCTTCAAGTGCCGCCCGGGCCACGTGCCCCCTCTGCCCTCCGTAGATAGGCCACTTTATGTATGAAATGTGATACTTTACTTGTAATTTTGTTGCGTAAAAAATTTATTTTAGTAATTTTGTATGTAATGTTTAACTTTTAAAAAAAAAAGGTGACCTGATTGCAGCATGAATTAATTTTTTGATTAATTATCCAATGAAAGGATAGATTGATGGATTAATTAACTAATTGATCAATTAATCACTTACGTCAGTGGCGGATTTAGGGGAGGCACATCCGGCCCGTGAAAGAAAAGTATGCATTGTCGCCCCCATTTTTTCCATTGTGCCCCCCTTTTAAAACGGAAACCTTTTTTTGTTTTTGTTTTTGTTTTTGTTGCTTGTCAGAGAATTATGGAGGGGAACTGGACCCCCATACCCCACCCCGAGCAAATTTTGGAGGTCTGGTGAATTTTTTTTTGAATGATGTGTGTAGTATGATGTACAAATACCAGTGGCGGATCCAGGGGGGCCCCTTCCCCTGGGACTAAAAAGGGGCCCAAAAATGCTGAGGACCTTTTTTTTTTTTTTTTTTTTTTTTGTTTGGTTGCTTGTCAGAGATTTTTTTAGTTAAAAAGGGGCCCGAAAATGCTGAGGACCTTTTTTTCTTTTTTTTTTGGGGGGGGGGGTTGCTTGTCAGAAAATTTTTGAGTTAAAAAGGGGCCCAAAAAATGCTGAGAATCTTCTTTTTTTTTTTGGCTCGGCAGAAAATTTTGTGAATATTGAGCCCCCTCTCTCAAGAAATCCTGGATCCGCCACTGACAATACGCTTAGCTTTTCATGCAAAAGTACATGTATCACAATGACTTCTTCAGGGAAAGATGGTGACAGGTAAGCATCAATTTGATTTAGTTTTGTTACGTTTACTGACATCTACTGACTTGAGAACCTAGATCTATTGACGTCGGAGGCATCCTGTTCTTTTTACTGCAAGTGAACAAATTCGAATTTCAAATTCAAATTCAAATTCACATTCATTTATTGATTCAAAATCCAAACATATAGGATCATTTGAAATTTTCAGTTTACACACGTTAACATACAAAAATAACACAATTTTAAAAAAAAGAAAAAAAAATCGTACATAAAATTCCTGAAAAATGTTTTTGGGAAAAAAATTCCTCTTGCTTTTTTCGCTGCTCATAAAAAAAGATACCATACAAAAAATTCCTTAAAAATGTTGGAAAATTTCTACCCAGCGAGCCGCGCCGCGCCACGCCGCGACCCGACTGTTTAGTACAAGCCGTGATATAGATCAGAGAAGTTTGAGTTGAGTGATGCAGTCTAAATCCAGACTGCTCCTTTGATACAACTTGTTTTCTTTGTAGAAATTTGTAGAGTTGATTGTGAACTAGCTGCTCTTTCCAAGATACAACAGGAAGGACAGATATTGTCTATACTTCCCTATGTCTTCCCGGTCACTGCTTTTATAAACTTTAGCTATTTTCCATTTATCAGGAAATATTTTTATTGTTAATGGAATATTCATAAGATATGCCAGAGATTTTATAACAATTGGACAGGCAGATTTTAGAAGCCTGGCAGATATTCCATCAATTCCCGTGTCTTCGTCCGATTAGCTTTATTTCTTTATGCACAAAAGTCATAGTTCAAATCTAAAGTTTGTTTCAGCATTTTCAGTATCTTCATTCATTAATTATGACACGATTTCTCTGATCATTAAATTCAGCTGCAAGTTTCTTTCCAATATGAGATAAATAGTCATTAAACTCATCTGCTAACAGTTCAGTATTCCGCTGCATAATGTCCTACTTTTTGCCATAGATAGGGCTTCTTTTGTTATTTTCCATAGTTTTGTAGGATTGTCATTAATATTTATTATTTCACTTGAATAATATTGCTTTTTCAGGTATTGAGCCATGTCATGTTTATACATTGAATATACAATGTTTGTACATGAAGTGTATGAGGCGATGTATATTAGGAAACAATGTATGTTTTGTGTTGGGGATGTGTTTTTTCTTCTTCTTCTTTCTTTCTTTTGCTTTTTCTTCCTTTTTTTTGGGGGGGTGTTTGCATGTTTGTGTTGATTTTTTTTTTTTGGGGGGGGGGTCATTGCTGCCTTTTGCTTGTCGATTGTTTTGTTTATTTGTTTGTTTTACACAGTCGTTTCAAGCCTTCTAATCATACAAATAATCACTTAGGTTTGTGTTGAGATAATCATAAAAACGCAATAGGCCTATACCGTATGGTCAATAATAGAGAGCTCATGTGTCTCCTCGACATTATTATGCGAGAGCTTTGAAGCATTCACTTTCGTCGAATTCTATGCATGCTGCAGCGAGCGTCTTGCTCTCATGAATGCAAACATTGATGTAACCGTCTCTTAATAAGTAGTAGTATCTCTGGTAAGACAGGAACATTTGTCGGTTTGAAAGGTCGACACAAAGGCAGGATAGCATTGCGATTACAGCAAAGAAAAAAAGTGAGATAAAAATAGTTCTAATCATGGGTCGTCTTAATGGTAAGGTTGCCGTGGTTACCGCCGCCGCCCAAGGGATTGGAAGAGCAACATGTGAGGTAAGGGGAGAAGGCCAGGGATCGGGCCTCCTTGGAAGAATTTGTCATGATGAGGATAAATGCAGCAGCAGCACCATTTTGGTAAAATATAAATAACGAGGCGTATTCCCCCATGCAGAAAAAATAACGAAGGGCGAAGCTAGGGGACGAGGAAGAAAAAGAGAGAGAGAGGGGGGGGGTCCAGGATAGCCTGTAATCGAGGAGGAGGAGGAGAACACGTACAGAGTGAGGGAGCCAGCTGTACTGGATGCTATTTGATTATCCAGACCGCTTTATACTTTTATTATTATTATTATTATTATTTATTGGTATATGTTGATTGACCAGCAGCAATGCTGAAGGGGTCAATTTACAATCAGATATGCATGTACATATATACAATAGAATCGCATCAAATATATTAAAATAAATACATTTTAATATTTTAAATATTTTAAATATAACGTTCACTTTTTCAGCATTGTCTTTAATCAAGCAATTTTACAATAGGCCTAAATATATTTGCTGATCAAAGCAGACTGAATTCTCGCAATCGAAATTAGCTTACAATAGCACCACGGCGCGGCCTCCGGGAAGAAGGCTGTACTATAGGTGTTGATATTCTTTTGTCAAAATAAGAACCCTCTCATAAAATAAGGAAAGAGATGATAACGGAATGAAATTGAAGTAAACACTTACACAATGGGGGGGGGGGGGGGGGGGTCGGTGTTTTGTCAAAACTAATGAGCTGAAATGAAAAGAGGAAAAAGTAAGTCCTGCATGGCTTGCGCGAAATTGGAGTTTTGATATTTTGAGTAGGCCTACGTGTAGTTCTGATAAAGACATTTGGTTATTCTTGTGTAATTGGTAGAGAATTCCTGGAAAGAAAGTTTTGAACCGGTACATTCTTTCAAAAAAAGGAAAGTATATCAGTCTGTCTCGACGTGTTTCGAACACTGTCAGTAATGCTCTGTTTAACTTCTTTTTCTTTTTTGTTTTATTATTTTATCGTCAAGGAGATCGATCCACCCAAAGGTTTCTATTGTCAGATTGTGAATACTCACTCACCATTTACAGAGAATATCTACTTTATCTATACTTAATCTTTTTAATGTTTAACTTGTTTAAAACACTAGTTTTAAATCTAATCACAATATCACATCTAATCTGGTGACGTGCTAAGTTGTAGACTTGTCGGATTGTTAAAACAGTTTGCTCTTGCTCGTTTCTGTTGCTTCAGACATTTGCCAGAGAAGGTGCAACAGTCTACGCTCTGGATATCAATGTTGAAAAGCTGAAAGAACTAGAAGCCTGTACAGGTATACCACCCCCCCCCCCCCCCCTCCTCCCTCTCCAGTCTCTCTCTCTCTCTCTCTCTCTCTCTCTCTCTCTCTCTCTCTCATTCCCTCTCGCTCTTTCTCCAACCTACATAGTGTTACAAGGTAAAACACGATCGCAAAGACTTTAAGAAAATTAACCATAGTCAATTTCAACATCCATGTGCATCGCATATGCGAACATTTCATTTATATATTGTGTACTGTCTATGCAATGTAAAATATGGCAGTACCGACAGAAGGTGACCTCGATTTGGATGACCTAGTTAACAAAGTGAAAGCGAGTAATGATTTCAAAGGAGCAATTGAAAGATTAGTGAGAGAAGCAGTACAAAAAGAACTTATCGACATGGTTAATAAAATTGAAAGCCAAGAAGGAAGAATTTTGGAATTAGAAGTGAATAATGAAAGGAAAACAAAAGAAATCTCAAAGCTGTCAGCTGAGCTGGAGCAACAAAAGTCGGCAACAACTGAATTATACAATTCTTGCAACGATCTTGAGCAATATTCAAGTCGTAATAGTGTTAGATTCTTTGGTATTCCTGAAAGCAATGATGAAGATGTGGTAGAAAAGGTCTGTAAAGTAGCCAAAGAAAAATTAGGAATCAACCTTCCGAAAACAGCAATTGATCGCGCTCATCGAGTTGGATCAAGGAAACAACAGAATGACAATGACAACAAGGGAACGCTCAAAACAAATCACGAGAGAGGGTCTGGAGGAACACAGTACCACAAAACACCGGAGCAAAAACCTCGACCGATCATGATTAAACTAATATCATATCAAATGAGAAAATTTCTCATCACTCAACGAAGAAAACTGAAAAATACTGGAATGTCAATACAGGAAGATCTAACTAAAAGAAACCAAAAACTTCTCCATATGACACAGGTAAACACAGCAAAGTGATATCTGCATAGTCATCTGATGGAAGAATAGTAGCTCTTCTACCAGCCACAGGTGGCAAAAACAATCACAAAAGGGATCAGGGATCTCAATGATCTGAAATTATTGTAGACACTCTTAGATCTCGTTGATGTTCTAGTTACTATTGTTGATGTTTTTTTTTTTTTTTTTTTCTTCCACCTTTCATCTGTAAATGCTGATTTTCATATTTCAATATGGGAGTTAAGTATCCATGTGTATGCTGTAGTAAGCCAGTGAAGCGAAATCAAAAAGCACTCGCATGTACAACGTGTAGGGAATGGGTTCACATTGTTTGTGGCAGAATTCCTTTAATATGTAAATATAATGATCCACTAGAAAAACTGGCAATGCCGTAAATGTTTATTGCAGGAATTACCCTTTTGGGATATTGCTGGTGAAGAAAATAATAAGTCTTGTACGTCAGAAAATATAAGTAATTGTGATAATGATGACCCTGATAATAATACAGGGGAAACAAGCGATGATGAATTTCCGTATGGAAAAGGGATTAAAATTGTCCATGTAAATATCAGAAGTTTAAGAAATAAGGTGATTGATGTTCAGCAATTTTTGATAAATAATAAATATGATTTGTTTAGTTTGTCCGAAACATGGTTAAATGATGAAGTATGTATGAATGAAATCAATTGTGTGCCAGGGTATAAATTCGAGAGTAAACATAGAGGGTCAGCTGGAGGAGGAGTAGGTTGCTACATAAAGGAAAATATTTCTTACTTAAGAAGAGAAGACTTGGAATGTGACAACATAGAATTGATGTGGTTAGAAATGAAAAGACATCAGAGCAGTTCCTATTTTGTGGGAGTTTTGTATAGAAAACCATCTGGTGATGCAACTTCTTTTTTCAACACACTTGAAGAAAATATTGATAATGTATTTTGTGTCACAAACAATATTATTATTTTGGGTGACTTCACTTGTAATATGATGATCAGCAATCATTTATCTGATCAAGTGAATGAATTATGTAGAAATTTTAATATGCGTCAGATGATCAATGATCATACCCGTATAACTCCCCATAGTAAAACACTTATTGATTTGATACACTCTTAAAAAAGTTGGGCAAAAAAATGCCCAATTTTTAACCAACACTGGGCAACATACTGTCCACACAACTTTTGGTTAAAATTTGCCCAACTGATGTTGGGCAATCCATTTACTATGTTGTTGGGCAAATTAAATTGCCCATCAGTTGGTGACCCATTAGATTTTACCCAACTCTACAATTGCCCAACTGTTGGTTATATTCTCAGTTGGGTAATTATTGCCCAACCAATCTTACCCAATAGGATTGCCCAACCCTCTATTTGTTCAGCTGTTTGGTAACAAATATCATGTGGTTGGGCAAATTCAGCTGCCCAATTTATTGTTTCCTTTTTCCTCCAACCTAGGTAAAAAAAAATGAAATCTGCTTGTTACGTCCTTCTGGGTCTTAACCTAATCAATCCTAACCTATCCTATTTTAAGCTATCCTATCCTATATCTTAACCTATCCTATCCTAGTCCTATCCTATCCAGTTAGTGCAAACTAGTGCAAGCTCTTATATACCCCTTATATTTGTTTATGCATTCGGTGACAGTTAGTAAATCGGGCCACCCCAAACCATACGCTACTAAAAATTCATGAATATTCATATAAGTATTTTCCCCAATATTGGGTAAAAATATTTACCACAAGTTGGGCAAAAGCGAATTTCTAACCAACCATCAGTTACCCAACAAAATTTACCCAACTGGCAAAGGAAATGTGACAAAATTACACAACTACAGGGCAACAAGTACCCAACCCATAATTTCCAAATACTGTTGGTAAATATATGCCCAATATTTAGGTAAAAAGTATTGACCAATATTGGTTACACCACTCGAGTGTCCAGTTGGTTAATAATAGCCCAGAATTGGGAATATTTTTAACCAACCAGCAGTTACCCAACTAAATTTACCCAACATTTTGAGAGTGTACTGGTTTCAGATGTAATTACTTGTTTTAAATCAGGTGTCCAAACAGTCGGATTAAGTGATCACTCGTTGATCTATTTAGTAGTAAATGGGAGCATTTCATTATTAAAACCTAAAATTTGCAGGTTCAGATCATTCAGAACATTTGATGAACAAAATTTCCAGGAAGATTTGAGTAAAGTAGAGTGGTGTGAATCTGGAATAGTAAAGGACGTTGAGCAGCTTTGGCAGAACTTCAAAACTACGTTTCAGGAAATAAGTGATAAACATGCCCCGTATGTCACGGTTCGCCGGAAACAAAAGGGGGTACCGTGGATTAATGATGAATACATTCAGATAGCCAGACAGCGGGATTATTTTCACAAGAAATTTTATAAAACAAACAAGTCTGAATACTGGGATAAGTTTAAACATTTTCGTAACAAGGCAAATAATCTGAATAAGAGGTTAAAGAAAATGTTTTATGAGAAGGAACTGGAAAACTGTGGAAATGACATTGGTCAAAACTGGCGTATACTAAAAAACTTATTGCCTAGCAAAAAAGGTGTTAGTCAAACGAAAATAATTATAAATGGTGAATTTGTTACAGACAAAAACATTATTGCTGAAATCTTGAATAAGACTTTTAACGAATTTGCAGAGAATCTAGCACAGGATGCTCAAAATTTGGTTGAGGATGTAAATAGCATGAATACTTTGTTTTTGACAGATAAGAATTTTGGTTATGAAGAAATAAAAGAAAAGTTTGTTCTGAAAGAATTGTAGATTTTTAATACTAAAAAAGCAGGTGGTGTCGATGGACTACATCTTAAATTATTGAAAAAGTCTGCCTCTTCTATTGTTAAACCTCTTACGAAATTGTTTAATAAATCACTTGAAACAGGAAAAATCCCTTAAGAATTTAAAAAAGCTAAGATTATTCCAATACATAAAGGTGGTACTTATGAACCACAAAATTTCAGACCTATTTCGCTTCTGCCAGTGATCTCAAAAATATTAGAAAAGGCAGTACATCAACAGCTTTACGCTTATTTAAATAATAATGGTCTTTTATGTGATCGACAGTCTGGGTTCAGACCTCTCCACTCGACGTCAACCTGTTTGACAGAAATTGTTGATTTTTATCTTTGATAATATGGACTCTGGTGAAATCACTGGGGGTCTATTTTTAGACCTCCAGAAAGCATTTGACGTTATTCCTATTGATTTAATTCTTGAAAAAATGTATTATTATGGCATTAAAGATTCTGAGTTACAGTGGTTTAAAATGTATTTAACTGAAAGGCAACAGTGTGTCTCAATAGAAGGTACAACAAGTTCATTTTTAAATGTTAAGACTGGTGTCCCTCAGGGGTCCATACTTGGGCCCCTGATATTCTGTTTATACGTTAATGATATAGGTAATTTACGTTTTCATAGTAAAACAAAGGTGTGTTTATATGCAGATGACACTGCACTTTTTAACTCCGATAACAATATAACGAAAATTCAAGAAAATTTGCAATTTGATTTGGATCTAATTAACAAATGGCTTAGACTTAATCGCATGTACTTACATCCTCAAAAAACTAAGGTTATGACTTTTGGTAATAAACGTAAATTAAAAAATAGGAAAGTAACCATTAAATTTCAGAATACTGTACTAGAGCATGCTGATAATATTAAATATCTTGGGGTGATTTTTGATTCTCAGTTAAATTGGACATTACATATTCAGTATATTTCAAGTAAAATATCACGGTCTATTGCTTGTATTAGGAGAATCAAACATTTTACCAACACGAAACAGTTGAAACATTTATATTTTGCATTGATTTTGTCATACATTGATTACTGTTGTACGGTCTGGGGTAATTGTTCCAAAACTTACTTAACTCAGTTACAGAAACTACAGAATAGATATGCCCGTCTAGTTTTGAATACAGACTATTCAACTTCACAATGTTCTTTATTAACTACCCTGAATTGGCAGTCTGTCGATCGAAGAATTAAATATCAAAAATGTCTTTTAGTGTATAAGATTTGGAATGATTCTGTACCAAATTATTTGAAACCATTGTCTGTTATGCGACCTATTACTTATAATACACGTCATGCCACAAGCAGTCGTCTGCAAATACCCTACCCTAAAACAGAATATAAAAAACGATCTTTTTCATTCTCTGGAAATTCTTTATTTAATAAATTACCACTATTTGTTCAAAACTGTAAGACAATAAGTAATTTCAAAAAACAATCTAAACATTTTTGTAACATGCTTTGAAGAACTATCTGGCTTTTAAAGATTTTTAATGTACATGTATTTACTTGTTTGTGTATGTCTACCGTCGAGCGCCGACTAATTGGCAAACGAGGGCCTTGTGCTTTTTGGCATGTTTCTTGTGGGTTGCCGCCCGATTCCGCATGGACTGTTGTCGAAGGGATACTATATATATGCTATTAATAGTGTCTTTGAAATGCTGCACTGTGCTGTCTCCTTTTGTGGTTTCGGATAGGTGTTCTCTTTTTTTGGGGGGGGGGGGGGATGGAATGGCGGACTTTGCTGGGCACCGGGCCCGTGTGCTCTGTTGGTTGGCTCTCTACGGTATCATGTGAATTTAATGATTCCATGTTTGATATTTTGTTGATATTATATTTTTGTGGAGGGCTCCGTTGTAAAGCAGTTGCATAACTGAATCGGACTACCCTCCACCGTTTTACTTGTCATAAATAAAACCCGAATAATAATAATACTTATGTCTAAAAGCACCAAATTTGGCGCATGTGTTAAGAAAATCCATTTTGAAAAATATGTGATGGAAGCACTTTCAAAAACGCAATTTTGAGGGAATTTGGGGCTAAATTGTAATGGAATTCCTGTACAGTTCAACAAACAATAAATCGACTGTATAAAAAAAAAATCGGACCCTACCAGATGGGAGACGGCCCCTATCAATTCAATGAAAAATTCAGTACTTCCAGTTACGGCCGTGAGGTTCTAGTATTTTTAGGACAAATTCTTACTGGAAGGGATTTTTTACAGAGATGTAGACGAAATGCGCTTATTGACTTGCTGCTATAGGCCTATATTATTTAGAGTTGACAATCATTTCTAAAAATGTGATCCTGACGTTTGATTCGTCTAAAAAAGCCTGGAATTTGAGTTGGAAATGTCATAAAAATAATAAGAACAAAATTAGGATATGGTGCTTGAATCATTTTTGTGCAAATTTTAGTCCAATGTTTGTATACGGCAAGTAAAAATCATCAAATCATTTTATAAAGGGACTGCAGAATTGTCTTATTATCGGAGGGAGAGTTTCCACTTTTAATCAGTGCCCTTCACAATAGTCATTAGGTTCAAAAATTATCATGAAATTTATTTTCAACCTGAATGAAGGCCTGTGCAATAATAATTATGTGCAATATTTCTACTGTCAGGAGCTTAATTCGGGGATGGACTTGATGACAAGTCCTTCCGAAATTTGGAAAAAAAATATTGTATAAAGATATTTAAATAACTTAAGGCTTCATCATACTATTTAGGATCTGAAGTGCTCTAGAATGAAAAGTTTTACAATTCTAAATGGTAAATCAACTCGCTTGATCGTCCCCCGAAACTGAAAGTCACAATAGACTGAATTGATGACGATTTCAGCTGCCTGTTCTAATAGAAGAGAGAAAAGGGTAGCAATTTTTCTCAGGCTTAGACTTTGAATTACCCATGTAAATAAAATGGAAAGCGTCAAAATAGAAACGCAAATATTTTCTATATCATTTATAAAGAGGTTTCAAGAAGGGCGACGGTTTTATGATGTAGAGTCGTCTTATTTATGGAAGGGGCGGGGATACCCCATCCATTCGAGTATAATTATTGCGTTCTGGCGCTCTTGATAAAAAAGAGGCCTCATTCCATCTTGATTGAAAGTGTTTTGCTTCTTTCTCATGCAAAAACCATACATACATGTACTTATATAATTATTGTAAGATATTGCTGAATATATTTTAATTAGTTACAGAGGCGTTCAAAATCCCCGTTGTTTGGCTTCAAGACATGTGTGCCACAATATTAACAATGGTTATCTTTTTTATGGCTGCATTAACAACATCTAATCAATACTGTTAACAAAATTTAATTATTCCTTGATTTAAAAGCAGTTTAGATACAATTTACATAGAAATAATTGATTCACTGTGACTGAAATGTTAGTAAACTTTTTTTGTTATGGTTGAGAATCTGTCAGGGGTGCCGGGGGCCGGGGGGGGGGGACAAGTTTCCCTACTTGCTCTATCAAAAACGCTATAGTTGCCCCGATTATTATGGAGGTGTGTTAATATACATGATTTATTACCATCGATTTTATAATGATGATTTTTACGTAACTCATATATTTATTTATTCATTTTGTCTTCTTTATTTTATACTGCAGGGTTGGCCTTTTCAGTAATGCAAAACAGCTTTCCAAAAGCGCCCTGCAGTTTAACAAATCATTTTATATGAAAATACAAGATATATAACAATATTAGGTAACAGGGTAAATTACAAAAATGGAGTGTGAATTAATGGTATTATAAAATGTACATTATTTGAATAGTAATGATACAATTCCACTGAGTGAAGATTTAAAGCTTTGCATAGTTTTTTAACAATAGGTCGTCCCCCCCCCCCCCCGATGAATAGAATTGCGTAACAAATCTCCGCCACTGTGAGCATTACCAGGGAGTGCATAAACCGACTCCTCATGCCAAAGAATTTCTTTTATATCAAAGGGGTATACGTCTGAGCATTACTAGGGAGTGCATTAAACAAACCGGCTCCTCATGCAAACGAATTTCTTTGGTATCCTATCCTTGGGCGGTGATATAGGTAGTGTCCGAATATCTATATTGAGTTATCTACTTGAGAACGTTTTTGCAATTACAAATTCCTTCAAAATTACCCCATAAATTAATTTTTGGAAGTGCTTCCATATCTAATATTGTTCAGTACCGTATGTATCATTAAACAACTCTACCAGTTTTGGTGCTTTTAGACAAAAGTGCACAATTCAGCCAAATTTTGGAGCTATGCCTCCGTACTATTATAGTACATATACTATAAACATAATTGAGGACATGATTTCTATAATACTGTATAGTGCGGAGCCCGAAAAATATCGCGACCGGCGCGCGAAGAACATGCGCGAAAAAAAAATAAGAAGTCCATTTACCCCACTTACGGTCTTGCCCGTTTATAAGTTTATTATCATGCATAATTAGCACATTAAAGGGGGATCCAACCTTAATGGCAAGTTGCTCTGAAAGAAAGAGGAAAAGTCAGAGAAGCAGATTGGTGAAAGCAGAAAGAAAGTTGAATTTTTGAAGGTTGGAATCATTATACATATAGGAATTTCAAATTGGCCGAATAGGTAATGTCATTTGCGATGTACTTGCGGATAACTCCCTCATTTGCTCGGCGACACAAAAAATGACAAAAATGTCATTTTTTGGAAATGTTTTACTCAGTATAGGATCTTTTTCTTTCAGACCTATAACAATATGCTATCTCCAATATATTTTGAGTACTACCCCGAGGGTAAAGGAGCTTCGGAGAAGACTGCAAATTAATAATGATATTTTTGTACAAAAAAAGGAGAGTTGTCCGCATGGTAAAAATTATGTCACAAGCGACTCACAAATTTCCACTTTGAGATACGCATAGATGTAGTGTTGTGTAGGGATCTGTTGAATTACAGTTTACTTTCTTGAGTACAGAGAGAGCACATTATGAACGCTTGGCACACAGTCAATTACAGTTGGAAACTATATTTATTCAGATGAAGTATAACATGAGGATAAAGATGAATATAACAATGAAGCCTAGAGTAAGTCTGATGGTGACTATACTCTCATGATGTCTGGAATCTACTCTCTAACTGGAGTCCCGAAGTGAACCCCTTTTATAATGGGTAAACCCCCTACTGGGAGTTGGTCAACCTTGAGTCCTTGACCAAATGACCATAAGTACGTCATAACTTTTACTCAGTATTGGGGAGTGGGGCTGTTATCTGGAAGGAGTGATGTTAAGAATATGAAGACCATAAAGTGACCATTGCGTCATAGCTTTAGTTGGAAGTTAGATGAGTAATACTTTCTGAAGAAAGTGTGAAGTTTGTAAACATTTAAACTTCCTGTTCACTTCCTGTCTAGGTATTGATAAATTATTGATAAATGTAAAATTGGTCTTATTATCACATAACATCCCCTTTTGTTAGAAAATGTGGCTCTCCCACATTTGTTTAAGAGAAATTTTATATCAATACAATATATCAATGGTGGATATGTCCATATCCTCAACACGGTTAAGTTATTCAACGCAGTGAAACTTTGCAATTATCTTCTACCTTCTCTCTCTCTCTCTCTCTCAAACTTTCATACAGTGCATCAATAACAATATTACCATTACGTAAAGATAGTTGCATAAAGGTACAAGACGAAATTACATGAATTTCTCTCAAATGTGCAGACTTATGCACTGTTTCGTTCTTCTGAACACTATTATACATATTTACACGATCAAGATAACCTACAGGAAATCACCTATAGTATGAAATAAGATGTGAATACAATGGATGTGTATTCCTTACAATTAACAACAAACATATTGAATCAAATAAATTATTAACGAAATCAACTCAGTAATACTTTCATAATCATACTAAAGAAAAAGAATTTCAAACATGTTCCAACATATTTACAGAGCTCATATCAACCTTCAAATTCCACAAACTAATCTCTTTCAATCTATGATTTCGGAAAGAAACGAGGACGCTCAAGATATTGGATAACTCTATGCAAATCGAGACCACTTGTACTTCAATTTAAAGAAGTGTGAACATAGAATATTGTGGAATCCAAATCCTACTCGTTTATAATCAAAGTCTAAAGACATATTTTCCTACATCATAAATCTTCGATACGGTTCTTCACAAGTACTTTCAAACTTGTATATAATCATTACAAAATGATCTAAAAAGCAAATTATCATATCTGCCAAAATATCAATGTCAAATAACATACTTCAGGTATGTTGGTAAGAGCAAAACTCTGAATTTAAGACATGATGTCTGAACCTTTATAACCACAATTCACAACCAAATTATACAAACAAATTCTGCAACATCCTCTTGGGAGTGCCTGTAACTGGTATAATCTTATCAAACAAGATTCTCTTAATCAATTCTTCGTGATTAGGGTACATGTCTATATTCCACCAAAATTGTACTTGTCTACAAGGTTTGTTCTCGACCTGTGGTTTCTCGAAAGAAACGAGAATTTGCAAGTGTCCTGACTTAAATCGTCCTCGATGAAGAGTCATTGTGTCATTGGTAGGGGCAGTCATTAGTAAGTCAATTTGTTTCCTTAATTCGTCCTGTGTCAGTGTCTTAGGGGCAGCTATACCTTGATTATCTGCTATAGACGAGGTGTATAGATTCTCATCTATTGGCTCTGTTCTTTGAAAGCACATAATTTGATCACAATCAAACATTGGCAAGTTTTCATCACATTCATTGATGAACTGTACTGACTCTTTATCAGAGTTATCTTGTCCTTTCTGTGTTTGGTCGCTTTCTCCTAGTGCTTGTTTCAGTTTCTGGATGTGGGTTATGTTTTTCCTTTCATTGGAGGCTCTAACAAAGCAGGGTTTTAGTCTGTTATAATTGAACACATCTCTTAGGATTTCTCCCTTTAGGGTGGCCAGAATATAATGCGTTCTGTCCAACACCTCGTGGATTACTAGAGGTCCACACCATTCAGCAGCAATCTTCTTAGAATTTGCTGTTAGGGAGGAAGAGCTTGGTTTGTACAAGTAGACTAATTGTCCTACTGAATAGATAGGGCTTTTGCTTAGCTTTTGTGAGATATTTGCGTTTTGTTTGTCTTGTTGCTTCCTTTGTAGTGAAAGCATGGTTCGTGAGATTTGTTGAAATTTCTTCTTGAGATGATCAACGTACTCCTCGTAGGTTTGGGATAATCCTTTCATAGGATTAAAAGTCAAGTTTGTCAGGTTGGGAGGTTCCCGTCCGAAAACTAGCTCATATGGGCTATGATTCCCTAACTGAGCTGAGGAGAAAGAGCTGTATGCATAGCAGGTAGTTGAGATATATCTCACCCAATCATTTCCAAATTGGTTCAAGTTTACTTTCAAGAACTGAGAAAGTGTACGGATATGTCTCTCAACATGCAAACTACCATGATTCTCTACACTAATGACCTTCTTGTCTATCTGAAGTGCATCACACAATAATGTCAACAATTTTCCTGTCAATGATGCTGCTGCATCTGTCACTATGCAAGATGGTGGTCCAAATACGCAAATTACTTTCTGTATCAAAGCTTCGCAGATAGTTTCTGCATCAAGAGACTTCAACGGTGCACAAATCAAAAATCCAGTGATTTCATCACACACAACCATCAAATGTTTGTAACCTGTGATGGAGTTTGGCATAGATTTGAAGTCTAAGCTAATCTTGGCAAATGGACGGTATGAGTCTGGAACTCTAGTGTGAAAAGGTCTAATTTTGTCTGGCTTACCACGGAACTGTTGACATCTAAGACATGCCTTAACGTAATTACTGATCCTCTCAAACATATTGGGAAAGTAGAAGTTACGTCTGATAGTCAAATATGTACGCATAGTTCCTTGATGGTTACTGAGGAGATTGTCATGATACTGTGATATGATAGTGTCAGTCAAACTTTCTGGGATAGCTAGTTGTAGGGTGTAATCATTGTCATTGTCATGAAAGAATAAGCGAAACAGAAGACCATCACACAAAATGTATTGTTCTGACTTGAGTTGGACAGCTTTAGCTGCTTTTCTGTCACTTGGCAATATATCATAAGCCAAATAGTCATAGACCGGCTTATAGAATGGTGATGTTTCTTGCTCTGTTTTCAAAGTTCTCATGTCTATTGACAAATTGTAGTCCCTAATGATCTTTCTCTTGATCACATCCATGATCTTATCTAGGTCATGTTGTTTTGGAATATGTCCGGCTACTACATTATTGACCTTAGTAGTAAGGGGTCTAGGAGGTGTGTACAAGTCATGTGGTACGTCTCTATAATTATTGTCATCTGTTGTAGATTCTCTCTTCTTATCAACTAGCCTAGGTTCTACATGAACATGAGTTATTTTGTTAGTCCTTGGTGTGAAAGATTGCTCACGATTATGTGAAGTGCATGTAGTTGGATTTGATTCGTTCTGACCATATGGAATGTCATACTGAGATTTAGGCAAACCCTTCGTAATTGATAATGGGTCATCTGTGGACTGTCGGGTCGTTTGTTTTACAGTTACTGAGGGCTGTTCACATTGCTCCTCGTTTGGAGTCTTCTTGGGATACAAGTCTGGAACTGAAATTCCCATCTGTTTGGCATATGCCCTAGTTACGGTTCGCTCTGCGGGTTGTACTGGGTTAAGTGAATCCTCACTATCAAATAAGTCTTCTTCTGAAAAGAGACTGTATGCCATAGGAATTACTTTGTCAATTTCCGAGTCATCCTCACGTGGTGCGTGAGATAGAAAGTCCGCCAAAACTAGTTCTGATCCCTTCTTGTATCCAATTTTGAATGAGTATTCTGATAATTTGACAATTAGCTTTTGTAAGCGCTTGGTGCATGGTTCTTCCTTTGATTTCATGATCTGAACAATAGAACTATGATCGACGAATGCATCAAATTCACAGCCTTTGAGCAGATGTTTGAATGCTGTAACATTTATCAAAAGTCCAAACAATTCCAATTCGGTAACACTGTATCTTTGGCATGCATTTGGTAATACTTTGGAATAATATCCAATAATTTGTTCCTTGCCTTGAACAGTTTGAGTCAAGTATGAACCTGTTGCAGTTCTAGAAGTATCACTATACAAGGAAAATCTACCAAATTTTTGTGGCATGTGAAGTGCAGGTGGGTTAGTCATCAATTCCTTAACCTTTACAAATGCTTGTTCATGTTCATCGGTCCAAACGAACTTGTTCTTTTTCCTGGTCAGTTGGTGAAGTGGTCGTAAAATGGCCTGAATGTTGGGGAAGAAGCTGGACACATAATTTACTGCTCCCACGAGTCTCCTAACTTGTTTAGGGGTCTTGGGCTTAGGTAAATCCCTAATAGCTTTACATCTATCAGTCATCGGTTGGATGCATGGGTCACCAAACTTGTCAATTGTTATTCTGTGTCCCATGTATGTGACGTCATCCCTGAAAAGTTTGCATTTCTTGGGGCTGACCTTAAGTCCATTCTCAGTAAGAGCTTGAAGTACAAGTTCTAATTGTTGTTTGTGAGTCGTCTTGTCAGGGCTAAATAGTATGATGTCATCGTGGTGTGCAATGCAAAATTTCCTTGAATCTGGAATAGTACCCAAAATGTCATCTATCTTGGCCTGAAATATGCCTGGTGAAACATTCAAGCCTTGAGCTAATCTCTTATAGTAGTAGTGTTTACCTCCGTGATATGATGCAATACCTGTGTATTTCTGTGCTTTCTTAGAAAGTGGAATGCAATGAAAAGCTGATTTCAAATCAATAACACTCATGACCTTGGTGTCAGCATTTCCTATCCGTTTCAATGTCTCGGCTAGCAAGGGGAAGCGGTGATTGATGCGTCTAATACGGGAATTCAAGTATCGGAAATCTGTCACAACTCTTTTCTCTGCCGTACCCTTCTTGGATATGAGAAGTACGGGAGAAGTGTATGCTTGATGTCCTACTTCGAGTATGCCTAATTTAACTAATTTATTGAGTTCATGTTCTATTCTCCTCTTGTCAGTTTCGGTAGCAAAGTATGGACGTATGAAAAATGGATCAATGTCTACTTCAAAATTCGGACAGCTTGAAAGTTCTCCGTATAGAGAAAATGCTTCTCTATTTTCGTTGAGTACGTCATACATATTTCTTTGTTCTTCTGGGGAAAGTACACTATCTGTAAGATTAATTTGTTTCCTGATTATTTGTTCTTCTGTCATACTACTTATCGGGTCTTCAGGGTCGAGATGGGGATACTTCTTGAGATTTTCAGATTTTACATTGGTTGATCTTCGTCCATTAGCTTTAAGTGCTACAAACATATCATCTACTGGGAGGGATTGTGTAGTATTAATTAGGTTCCCTAAGTCTAATGAGGCAATGGGTCTGCCTTTGGTAAGATGTATTGGCCTATCAGTAGAGTTAGTTACGAGGATTTGTGTTCTACCTTTCTGTAGTGTTACGATCATAGTACTTGGGCAATGTCTATACTAAGATATGAATTTGCATTTATGGTAACCTCAGAGTTTCTAACATATGCGGGTGTCTTTCCCTGTAATGTGACATGTTTCGTTTGTCCTGGGTTAATCGTCACTTTGTTCACTGGGGCAAATGTTATTTTCCTAGTTCTGATCTTGAACCTATTGTCTCGAAAGCTTAGAGTACCATCTAGGTCAGACAGAGTATTCTGTCCTAAGATCAAATCAACTCCTATCAGATCGTCAACGATGAGAGCTGAAATTTCAATTTATGTCCTTGTACTGTTACTTGAAATTTTACGACTGATCTAGCAATGAGAAATTGACCATTACCTATTCTGAATCTAACAGGAGTGACTATGGTAGTAGGAAGGGTGGATATATATCTATATGACTTTACAAAGTTTCCTGAAATGATTGTCCTAGAAGCACCACTATCAAAGAGAATGAATATATTCTTGCCACTGGGTAAATGTCCTTTAACAAAGTTACGTCCATTTAGTTTCAAGTCAACGTCGTCAGTTCCTATGTATTTTGATTCGTAAGTAGAGTTGGGCCTAGATTTTTGTTCAGAATTCGGGAAGGATGAATAATGAGCGCTATTATCAGCCTCCCGTTCTAAAAATCCTGTTGTTGTCTGTCATTGTCGCGTCTCTTTTGCTTATTTTCGAGGTCTCTTTGTCGTTTGCGGCAGACCCGCAAGAAGTGTCCTGGGATTAGACAGTAGTCACATATGGTACTAGATCGTCTGTCGGTTTGATAAGGGCGTTGGTCAGGGCGTCGGTCATTATTGCGATATGGGCTACGCCCAGCGCTGCGTTCGCGACTGCGGCTCTTATTACGCGATGTGCTCGGTGCCGGATTGCGATCCTGGCTGCGAGCACGGTATCGCTGGCTGTTCTCGTCGTTTTGTAATTTGAGGGAATGTATCTCGTCCCTAAGTCGAGTAATCTCGTCTTGTGTTGAAAAGGGTTCTCCACCATGTTGTGTAGGGATCTGTTGAATTACAGTTTACTTTCTTGAGTACAGAGAGAGAACATCATGAACGCTTGGCACACAGTCAATTACAGTTGGAAACTATATTTATTCAGATGAAGTATAACATGAGGATAAAGATGAATATAACAATGAAGCCTAGAGTAAGTCTGATGGTGACTATACTCTCATGATGTCTGGAATCTACTCTCTAACTGGAGTCCCGATGTGAACCCCTTTTATAATGGGTAAACCCCCTACTGGGAGTTGGTCAACCTTGAGTCCTTGACCAAATGACCATAAGTACGTCATAACTTTTACTCAGTATAGGGGAGTGGGGCTGTTATCTGGAAGGAGTGATGTTAAGAATATGAAGACCATAAAGTGACCATTGCGTCATAGCTTTAGTTGGAAGTTAGATTAGTAATACCTTCTGAAGAAAGTGTGAAGTTTGTAAACATTTAAACTTCCTGCTCACTTCCTGTCTAGGTATTGATAAATTATTGATAAATGTAAAATTGGTCTTATTATCACATAACAGTAGTGATCTCATTTTTCAAACATAAATTATTTTCTTATTCCTTGTCCTATTTCTTTCAAATTTTCACCATTCTGTGTTTGTTTTGTTTTGTTTTGTTTTGTTTTGTTTTGTTTTGTTTGTTGTTGTTTTTTTTTTGGTTGTTTTTTCTGCTTTCACACAAATCATTTCATTACCAAGGTTGGATTGCCCTTTAAAATACAATATTGCTTGTATAATGTTCGTAATCTTTTCAGGATAGACCTAGCTATTGTGCCTCTGTTTTTCTTATTTCTCCATATAAATTCTTTCTCTTTTCGAAGGTGATATTCGTACAAGAAGGGTAGACGTCACATCCAAACAAGAAATTGAAAAGTTTGCCGATGATTTGCCGTCTGTGGACATCATCTTCAACTGTGCAGGGTAAGATACTCTAAATCTATCGATGTCCTTGATCTTCATGTAGAGCTTACATGCCATTGACTA
Organism: Heliocidaris tuberculata; assembly: GCA_025618425.1. Taxonomy (NCBI): domain Eukaryota; kingdom Metazoa; phylum Echinodermata; class Echinoidea; order Camarodonta; family Echinometridae; genus Heliocidaris; species Heliocidaris tuberculata. Next base: position 1,394,989 of record CM046837.1, read on the forward strand.
GCTCATTTCTAATATATTTTGGAGCTCAAAATAGCCTCCGATTAGATGTGCTAAATAGACCTGTTCACAAATATTTTCAAATTTTATGCATACTTTTAAACAAAGGTTGTTCTTGACAACCTGAAAGCTTATCAGAGGCTTATCAGACATAGCAACAAGTAATGTATGCAAACTGGATTCCTAGTATTGTAGTTTATTTATTAATAGCAGGTTAATAGATACCTCGTTACAAGGTCCCCGGGAAAGAAACATCCATAAATTTGAATAACTTTGTGAACAGGTCGATTGTATGACATTAGCCACCATGAATTTTCATAGACGGAAAAAGGGGGATTGATTGGTTATTGAAAGGGACATACAAAAATGATTTGCAGTAGCGGATCCACGTATGTTTGCACCGCTCACTTCGTGAGATGGGCCATTTTGAAATGTTAATGAGAGAATCACTGAACCGGTTCAGTGAGCACCGCCGGACAGATTTGCATCTATAATTACCACCTTCCATGCGATAATGAGCCAATGCACCCCTCAAAATATGGTTCACCCAATGAATACCCCGAGGAATGTCATAGACATATGAATATAAATGACAATATATGAATCGAGATCTTTCACTGAAGCTGACTTATGTCACATAAATAGATAAAAAAATAACTTTAACTTTGGGATTAGAAAATGTTTTCAAACTTCATGAATAATTATGAATTATTTGTGTGTCAATTTTTATCGGCAAATATTTTTACTTTTGCAATTTTTTAAAACTAAACTGACTTATTTATGTTGTACGTAGATATGTAATTTATATATTTTCACCATTTTTAGCCGAGGTCATAGTCCGAAATCGACGTAGACAGCACGGGAAAACAAGGTCATTTTCATCTCTGACAAGGGGGTGGCTCATCATCATCTTAGATGAGGGGTGGCTCCAAGGCCTGTGGGGGGGGGGGGGGGGGTATTGTTTTTAACCCGAGTATCATATGTGTCCACAAAGCTCCTAATTGAGTGGGGTCTACTGGATGGAGCCCCCTGAAGCTCCCGACAGTTAGCCATTTTGAATCTTCAAAAATTGCCGTTTTATACACTAAATTTAGCGATGTCATCATATATGTTCTGATTATTTCATCAACTTTAAAAAGTGGACCCCACCAAAAAAGGGACTTTGTGGACAAAATCACTCGGGGGTAAAAACAATATCCCCCACAGGCCTTGGAGCCTCATCTAAGATGACGATGAGCCGCCCAACATCAGAGCTTAGAATGAAGATGCCCTTGTTTTCCCGTGCTTCCTTCGTCGATGTCTTTCTTATACCCCGGCTTAAAATTGTGAAATAAGGATATCAACAGAATTCTATAAATGAAAATTTCGTTAATCTCCTAATGAAAACATACTACTGCTCACTGATATAGACTGTAAACCTTTTCTTTTTATTACTGATTTTGGAGCCGTGGGCTCAAAATTTATCATTAAGATATCAGAAATAATGTTAGGCACATTGGCAAATTGGTCTAACTTTGGTAGAGTATAAGGACATTACAATATTCTGTTTAAATTATCTTGGATAGGACAGGGGCCGCGGAGCGTTCTTGAAGATGAGGGAGGGGGGGGGGGGATGACGCCTCTTGCCCGAATATCAACCACCCTGTTTCTACATTTTGAGTAAGCGAAGCGAACGACCACAAAATTTTCAAGGTAGAAATGTTATTTCGTTATCAAAATAGATATGCAAATTGTATAATCGGTAATCTCGCTGCCAAATATGAGGATATTCAGGCACCTTACTGCCCTAGTATGAGGGTATTTGCTGCCCGAACCGTATATGAATCTTGCTAACGAGCAAAAAACAAGACACTTTATTGTCTCTGAAATGTGATTTCGCCATCAAAATAAACTAGATAATCATAAAAGTTGTTATATTTGGGCACCTTCCTGCCCAAAGATGAGGATAGCTGGGCATCCCGCTGCCCAAATGTGAAAATATCCATGCATCTCGCTGCTGAGGTTTTTCGCTTGATATTTTTTTTTTTTTTTTTTTACGAGCGAGCGAAGCGTACGAACTCTAGTGCCTCATCTTTATCTCTGATGGGGGGGGGGGGGCTGCAGTGTAATCATTGTGAAGCAGTGCTATACAAGAATGGGTTTTAACAATGTTAACATGAATAAATTTTATGGTGTTTTTTACATCGTATTTCTACCTCATATTATTTTGTAGGTGTCAATGTGCAAAGAGGAGTGCCTGGGGTTTTTGGCAAAGGGGAGGGTCACGGGAACACTGAACTAAAGGGGGATTCCTGTGGTCCCATGGTGCTCATGGTAATGTCATTGCTTTTTGGGGATAATGACTATTATCTCTACGAGATTCTAGGACAATTACCCCCTGGAAAACTATCCCCGGACAACAACCCCCGGACAGCTACCCCCTGGACAACTACCCTAGGACAATTACCCACAGGAAAACTTCCCCTCCCCCCCACGACGACTACCCCCCAACCCAGGAAAATTTCTCCCCGGATAATTAACCCCCAGGAAAAACTACCCCCATCCCCCCCCAAAAAAAATGACGATTACCCCGATACCCCCCCCCCCCCGGACAACTACACCAGAGTTCTTGGGTAGTTGTCGGGGGGGGGGGTTAATTGTCCTGGGGGGTAGTTGTCCTGGGGTTTTTGGCAAAGGGGAGGGTCACGGGAACACTGAACTAAAGGGGGATTCCTGTGGTCCCATGGTGCTCATGGTAATGTCATTGCTTTTTGGGGATAATGACTATTATCTCTACGAGATTCTAGGACAA